>VXAK01020110.1:81474-124707 GCA_013399435.1 Arenaria interpres | reverse complement strand
TTAATTTGAAATAGAATCTTTGAATGTGAAGGAGTGTTGCCCTTTATCCTCTAACAGAAAAACTGAGCTTCTGGAGTTTTTATGTGTAGCTGCTTTGAATGAGGCCTTAAAAATAGATCCTGCGACTTGGATAGTTCTGTTCGTTGAAATGTCTAATTCATACATCCCTTTTTTTGTGTGTTGCCCTTATGGCATTTCAAATGAGACCTAGAATTTGGTTTTTTAGTATCAAGGTGTAAAGGTTCCAGGACAAATTTACTGGAGTAGGGTTTTCACCCAGCATCCTTAGCCAGATTTTTCATTCCTGTGTGATTCAGTCAAATAATCTATCTCGTTGCTAGCCACTCCTTTATACCAATTGTCTGCTATAGAACTCCTCCACACAGAAAGCCTGCATTGCTTTTGTCCAGTGTTTAGTTCTGAACAAAGTTGTCACTATTAAAATGCTTGTGCCTCATTCCAGTGAAATGCTTTAGTCATAGAAATCTATTTTACAACGTATTTTAATGTTTTCAGGTATGCTAATCGGCTCTCTGTGACATTAAGATTCAGTGTTGCACACAGTGAAGAAGCTTTCTCTCTTTTGAAAAATAGTTATGAGGTTCATAAAGCTGTTATTCATGGTTAAACCCTGTGCAAATGGAGACAGAAGATGAGAATGAACCTCTTTGTTGAGGCTATTTATCATTGGCTGAGGAGTTTTCCCCCAAGCAGTCCTCTATTAATTTTGCTCAGATTGTGGGTATTTCTGTGGGACCAGGTTGCAGGCTGCACAGTAAGTCTCTAACTCCTGAAAAAATGTGAAGTCAATCATTTCCCTGCACATGAAGTAAGCATGATGCAGTTAAGAAGGTTCTGAAAAAAATTGTCTGGTGTTTTCAATGACCAGATTGAAGAACATGTGGAAAAAAAATAAAAATACCATATATCACGTTTTAAATATTTCTTTTAATGGAAGACTGTGATCCCAGTTGAGTGTAGTATATGAACCTATTCTTTGAGAAATGGGGACATATTTAATGCTTCACCAGAGATTAATTTCTCAGTCACAATTGCTCTGTGTATTAGAAGATCATTGTAAGTTACTGTTCAGCTAAATATACCCTTCAACCCTACTGTTCTATAAAGAATTTCAGAAGTGATAATAAGCTCAATATGAAAGGCGTTGTTTGGCACAGCAGAAAACACGGGACAGATTTTAACTTAATACATAAGTGATAGCCAAGATAAATCCAAAAGCAGACTATATAGCTACTAAAATTGCCAAGGAAATGCATTTTGCATGTTTTTGGATGATAAAAGAATCAAATGAACTTTGCACATTGACAATTGCACATTTTAATATTTTCTATTTTAAAAGAAGTTATTAGAAAAAATTATCACTGTTGAAGTACTGCATATTTAAAGAACTATCTCACATATTCTATATATTGATGAAGATTTGCATTTAAATTATTTCCCTGTTTTTCTCAATATATTTTCCTTGTGAAAAATCTTTCAACGATGTCATATTGAAAACATAATGAAATGATCCTTTAAGTAATTTAAAGGCACAACTTCTTCCAAATGTTATAAGAGATAAAGGGGGTTGGGTCCAGAAGTAATTATTGTCAACAGAATAGTTCTGTAACATTAAAAATACACACAGGAGAGAAGATTAAATTAATAACAAGAGTACACATAGACTGTTTTTTCACTATAACCTCAGACTTTTTTTGGTCAATCTCTCCTTATATACAATCAGTAACAGTCTCTAGGCCAGAACCACTTACCTATTGATCTGTACTTCAAAATTTTGCAAAGTCACTATGATGTAGGAATATAATTATTTTTTTCCTATATCTTCATTAAGAAAAGCCCACATTACTCTTCTTCAGCCTCAGACATGTTCCTGAGATACAGCCAGTGAAAAGAATTAGGCTGTCCCTCAGGACAACAATCCCATCCTAAGGCAGCCGGGATAAACCGCCTTCCAGAGGTAACTGTCTCTTTATATTAGGTGGAGACTAGACAAATACTTTAGTTAAGGCAAGTCATTTTCAGATGGTCAAAATTAAGTGAGATGGGTCTCTCTTGATCCATTTAAGACCTTAATTGGCTTCTGGAATATCTTTTTTTTCTTCTAGAACTAGCCTAAAGCAAAACTTCTCCTCACTATAGTGCTTTAGTTATATGCTCGAAGTCAGTCTGTAGGCCTACATTTGTGATCCTCGCCTGAAAGCTTTAACTGTAAACCAATATTCTTGGCAGTAATCATTGGTCACATGGGTAGTCCCTTTGATTATTCCATGATTGCACCTTTGCAGTGTGATCCGAAGAAAATCTCTGGCATCTGGCCAAATCTGTTCTTCTAAAATATGAAAATTTTTCTTACCTGGTAAAATCTGAGATTTAGTAAGTGATTGTAAAATTCTCTTCAGCTGGACAGATTTACTATCTTTCACAAGAACTAAAAGGAAAAAGAAAACTGATGTATTGTAAGCAATAACAAAGGAAACATCCTACATTTGAGCTGAATGGTTTCCTTTTAGTAGTCTTAATATGAGCGATTAGAGTCAATGATATAGGATATTATTTTCCTTTAAGTATAGAGGACGAAAGCACTGGTATGAAAAGATGGGCAAATTTACTCTATTATCTACGCTTGAACAGCTGCTTCTCCTGAAAACCTTTCCTTTAACCTCTCTTAAAAAAGGTAAACACACTTTGAGAAAAGTTTCATGTGTCCTAAGGGAACAAAACAAAATAAAGTATGAGTCTGAAAATGGTTCTCAAATATCATCTTAAAGCCTGTGAAAGAGAGCAGAAACAATCTAGAATAAACATTAAGGAGTTTGAAAACTGAATAAAGTCACAGAATATTTCAGGTTCGAAAGAACCTCTGGAAGGCAATCTAGTCCAACCTCCAACTCAAAGCAGACCAACTAGACCAGGTTGCCGAGGACCATGTCCAGTTAGGTTTTGAAAATCTGCAGAGATGGAGAGTCCACAGCCTCTCTGGGGAACCTGCTGTAGTGATCACGCTTATGGTAAAAGGTTTTTCCATTGTTTTTCAAGAATTTTCTTTACTACAAATTATGTCCATTGTGTCTTATGTTATCACTGTGCACATCTGAGAAGAGTCAGGCTCTATATTCTCTATGCCTTCTTATCAAGTAGTTGAAGAGAGCAACGAGATCTGTCCTTGGTCTTCTTTTCTTGAGACCAGACAATCCCAGTTCCCTCGTGATCTCCTCATATGTCATATACTTCAGTCCCCTGACCCTCTTGGTGGCCTTCTAGACTCACCAGTATATCAGTTTATTTCTTTTTGTATTGTGGAATCCCAAACAGGATACAGCACTCCACATGTGCTATTTTAAGTGCTGAGCAGAGAGGAAAGATCAGTTCCCTCAACCAGCTGGTGACACCCCTACTGATGCAGCCCAAGATGCTGTCTGCTGCCTTTGCTGCAAGGACGCATTGCTGGCTTGTGTTCAACTTGGTGTCCACTGGGACCCCTGGTACTTTTCTGCAGAGCTGGTTTCTGGCCAGTCAGCCCCCTGCCTGTGTTGGTGTATGAGTTATTGCCATTATTATTCCTCCCAAGGTGTAGGACTTCACACTTCCCGTTGTTGATTCATAAAAAGATAACATAAAACTGAGATATATATTAGTCATCTATGAATATACAGAGGGTTAGACCCGATACATGTGCTCCTGACATGGAGGAGGGTTTCTCTATTCTTATTTTTTCTTGGTTTTGATTGAAGATCTATTCAACGATACTTAACATTACTATAGCATTGCTGGCTTGTGTTCAATAGAAATCAGGTACTTTTTTGATTAAATTATTCATAGGTGATAATAGTTTATATTGGAAGTTCAAGTCCTTCTGAAGTAAATACTCAAGGTGCTCCTACACCCTTGAATTATAATCTCCATCCTGCCCAGGTGTGCATCCTGGTATTGTCTTTGTAGTATTATTACTGAAAAAATTCTCACTGGGTAATATTTCTTAAAATAATCATATTAAGAAAGTAATTATTATCATCTGTAAAGCCTGATAAGACTAGTGTTAGTATATGATATATTCATTCAGCATGTCTATGGCTAGTAGAAGATCGTATGAAATTAAGCCCCCTCTTCCTTTACTGTTTGCTGTCTTGAAGATGTTTATCTACTAGACTCTCATCTTGGCAACTTTTGTATGCGCAAAGCTAATTATAGCAATGAAGTGCAAGAAGATTGGCATGGGTAGAAAGCAGATGCAGCAAAATGAAGGATGAGTTTGAGTGCTAAAAAATAAAGTAGTTCCATTCCTTCAGGCTGTTCACCCCTTAACAGTACCAAAAAGACTGCTTGAAGTAGTTCACTTTTCTATTCTAATTTTAGACCTACCTGATTTGTTTCCTTTCTTGAACTATTGTAGAAAAGGTGCAATAATCTACCTCTTTCAAAGCCTGAACATGAGAAGGCAGCTGCAGTTTAATGAGAGACACAATTGCTTTTCTAATTCTCCAGTCTCTGGTGGCATGTGATAATATCTCATGTTTTGTTTTTTTGGTTTTTGTTTTTTTGGTTTTTGTTTTGTTTTTTTCTTTTAATTCTCATGTTTTGCTTCTTGAGCATTAGATTTTGTGTGGAGCCCTGGAGTGAGAGAGGTGGGTGAGGAGTTTTTTTTGTTGGGTGGACTTCAGTGTCTTATGTGGAAAATTGGACCACCAAAGGGAAACACCTGCATTCTTCTTGAACACCCACGCTTCTTCAGCTCTGCAATATTGTTCCACAATTTGCCACGTTTCCACTTAGTAGAATATCCAGCTGCACTCCAAGGTCAAGACTTTACTAAGACTCAAAGCACAACTTGTTGTTTAAAGTAATTAAGACATGGCTGGGCAAGCACACCAACATTTAACATCACATCAAAAGAAAATGACAGCACATGTGAAAATGTTGCTTCAATAGGATGAAGAAAGAACTTTAAGCAGATGTGTTCAATTTTAAATGTCCTGTTTATAGACACGCAAGCCAGAACTACCTGAGTTGTTATCACAGTTAAATACTACTGAGTAAATCATCATGAGCAAGTCAACATTTGTTTGGAAAGTTATTATTATAGACAAGACAATAGTTATCTTACTTGTGTTTCCACAAGTGCTTTTCAGAAGGAAGCTATTCTTTTTCATAAACACAAAAGAAGCTTGCCTTTACATGTAATCATTTATACTGGGTAAAAAGGTGTCAAAAGTAACACGGAATTAGTAGAGAACAAATGTTGATATAATGTCACAGAGAAAAAATCCCAACACAATAGCTGATCAAAAGTAAATATGTACCTTAGAATTTTGTACTGCTGCCCAATTATTGAAATGCCTGAAACACAAAATCAACAAGAAAAGCAAATATGTTGGAAGTTTCCTGGAGATCCTGTCACAACACCGTAACCTGCTCAGGCAGGTTTGTTCTTTCTCTGTTTTCCATTTTGGGGGATTAATGTGAAAAGCTTTCCTGATTCTTGGAGAAGGAAAGGATTTTGAATTGTATCACTTCTGCGGGGAATCCTATCTTATAGCTTTACCCTCAAGCAAAATAATTTGGGTTTTACAAAGTTTCCTTCTCTGGAAATATTAAGTTTTAGTCAACGTATTTTCCATGGGTAAAAATACAGATGAAGTATCCCCTATAGTTAGTTTAACACTGTTTTATATTTATGCTATATATAACATGTAGATTTTGTGTATTATTTTTAATCATACTACTTGCATTACACAGGCCAAGACTAAAAGCTTTTTAAAGCATTTTTCTGAGTATTTCTTCAAGTTTATTCACCCAGAGAAAGGTAAGAAACTCAAATTAACTTGCCAATATGCAATACCATATACTTACGTATCTCTTTCATGTTTAAAAAAAAAAATCGGCATTATTCTGTTCTGCCTGAAATATATATAAAACTGTCATGTTCATGCTGACCCCACCTGAAGTACTGTGTCCAGCTCTGGAGTCCTCAACGTAGAAAGGACATGGACCTGTTGGAATGGGTCCAGCAGAGGGCCACGAAGGAATGGACCACCTCTCCTATGAAGACAGTCTGAGAGTACTGGGGTTGTTCAACCTGGAGAAGAGAAGGCTCCAGGGAGACCTCATAGCAGCCTTCAAATATGTGAAGGGAGCCTACAGGAGAGCCAGAGAGGGACTCTTTGTCAGGAAGTGTAGTGACAGGACAAGGGGTAACGGTTTTAAATTGGAAGAGGGGAGATTTATGTTAGATACCAGAAAGAAATTCTTTACAGTGAGGGTGGTGAGGCACTGGAACAGGTTGCCCAGAGAAGTTGCACCCCATCCCTGGAAGTGTTCAAGGCCAGGCTGGATGGGTCTTTGAGCAACCTGCTCTAGTGGGAGGTGTTCCTGCCCATGGCATGGGGGTTGGAACTTGATGATCTTTAAGGTCCCTTCCAACTCTAACCATTCTGTGATTCTATGATTCTGTGCTACTTGCAGTTAATCTGCTGGACCTGCAATATTCACCATCATCTCATAAAGGAAAAGATTGACACAACTGTGTCAGCTTTAGTAAAGATCTGTTTATCGGAGTTTTTGTAAATATTTTGTCCTAGAAGATGTTTATTATGTTGTCATTAGGTTGCCTACACCCATAACATTGTACTAGATTATGTTTCACCATCCGTCTTGGTGACTGTTTCACTATCAGAATGCACTGGATGTAGAAAACTAATTAAAATATTAATGATAAAGTATTTGCTGTACCATTTAAACTCCCACACAATATATCAAAGAGGTATTTTTAAAAACACCCAGGGATCACACCATAAGAGACCTTATTTTGATGTCTCGTCTGCATCTTTGGCTACAGAGAAGGACAACACGGATGGGATGCATGTGAGCAAATGCAGATATCTACAGTGCTGCTGAACACAAGCCAGGTGAATCACACCTGTGTATTTCTCTCATTGTCTTTAAAGAAGCCTAAGGTGGCAAGCTCTGCTGTAGTTGTCTATGCCATAAATGTCTTAAGTTAGATGAAACTAACTCCTAGTAACATCTGATTTGCTTACTCTCCTCCCACACCCAGGAAACTGGTGTTCTTGGTTTCTCAAGAACACGCCAAGTGTACACTTCCTGTACACCTGGGGACCTTCCATTCAAATTATTCTGTAGCCTGGTATGCTAAAACATTTGAAAGCAAGGGAAGGAGATATGAGTTGTTTGTTCTCCAAGATAGGGGAGGGGAAATGTACCTCCATTTCCTTCTTCCTGACGAATACCTCAGGCACCAAAGTTTCATAAAATTGTGCTATTCTTTCAGCAAAATGCCAACTAGTCTCTCATGCCTAAAAGGAGGAATACAGAATCCAAGCCCAAGGTTGTGAAGCCCAGCCTCATGGTGGTCTCTACACTAGCTCAGTGAGGACTCTATTTCTGAAAGAAAGAGATTTCTGACACATCCTACTTTGGTGTTCTCAACTGGTCAATTTAGAACAAAGATTTTTTGTGAAACCCAGCCCAAGAGCCTAACCTTTTCCTAGGCAGGGCAAGCACTTGGCACCATGCATTCGGCTGTGAGATCTAGTACCTTACTTTTTCTTTGGATATGGCTTTTCAGTTCCAATCACATGAAATTAAATGCCCAAACATCCGTGAGAACATGTGCCTAAATGATGATCTGATGTCACACTGTATGCACGTGAAGAAGCTGAAAGCCTAACTGATGAATTGCTAGGTCCTGGGGTATTATCTGAAACTTTTTTGCTTTCTTCCCCCAACAATATTGCTGCCAGGATATCAGGGTGGTTGAAACACACCAATAATTTCTTAGTCAGAGGGGTAATTAGCATGCCCTCATGGCAATCTATCATGTACAGTAAACAATTTATAACATAGCATAGGAATATGTATTCAAAGGAAGTTTGAAATATTTGGCAGCCAGTGAACTTCTTTGTACAGCGTATTAGCTCATCTTTAATATAAATACTTGCACCCAGTAGCAGAAATCTATTGTAGGAGTATGCTAGTTCATGCTATTTAGGTAAATCAGGAAATTTCAGACCAAATATTTATGTCAGAAATTATGGAGCCATTTATATCCCTATTTTTAGCACATTGAAAACAATAATGGAAAAACAGGATTTAATAGGCTTTAATAGGTAAAGTAAGAAGCAGGAAAAAGGGATTTCCATAAGAGGCCCTGAATCCCTTAAGGGGTCCATTCCTTTTTCCATCTTCTCACTGGCATAATAACCTAAGTAGTAGCCCTTTTATAGACCTTGAAGAAGGCATGAGCCTGGGTCTACTTTTCACCTCTGCAACCAAATGCTGCCCTACCTCATTTTTCAGGTGTCTCTAACTTATGCCAGGTGATCTGCCCTATTTATTGCTGTCCCCTCTATGGGTAGTTACAGAGACCTTTACAACAGAACTGCAGGTGCCTACTGTTCAGAAAACATCTGACTTCATTATCCACTTCTTTGGTCATCTCCAATAAGTATCTGGTCCTGCAACACTGAAGCTAATGGAACTGATTTAGTTAGGTGCAAGTGCAAATCAAAATGTTAGAAATTTTTTATAAGTAAACATGGATGGGAATGGGCATTCTGTGCGTTAAGACAACGTTTATCTCAAGTGAGGACAAATTTGCCTGCCCTTTTTCATGGCTCTCTACGATAATAAAAGTCATCATTTTCTGATATGGATTAAAATAGTTTTGAAGTTGGTCCTTTTATATATGCTGTAATTGAAATTCAAAATGAGCTATAATTCAGATCCATACATTTGAAAACCTCTAGCAAAAATGGGTGATTTCATTAGTTCAGAAAAGGCATGATACACATGGTGAAGTCTCAATTTGAAATTAATTTTGCCCTTGAAGACTCATGCTGCTGTTTTTTGAAGGAGTAGAATATCAAGTACTCTATTCCCAAAATAGCTTGAAAACCTTATCAAAAAAGGATATTAGCAGCCTTCAATTTTAGCAAGTCTTTCCTCTCTCTTCTCCAGGTTTCCTTTATCATTTAACATTTGACCCATACTTATCAATATGTATTGTAAAACTTTTTAAACTTGTCAACAGAGAAACTACAGTTGAAATGTAGGTAGAGATAAATATAACTTCACAACTTGTTTCCCATGATCCACCCAGCAACTTGTTTGAGGTTTGTGGCTTCTTCCTCAGAGAAAGCTCCCTCATTGTCTTCAAAAAATGATTGATTCAGTAAGCTGATCTGAGGACAAGAAGTCACGGGAGAGGTCTCTGCCCCGGTATCATGGCCTGGAAGAATGACGATAGGTTATCATTTCCCTTTTGTTGCAATGAATTCAGTTCATGGATATGCTACGGATAAACATCTAACAGGAACCAATCCCTTTTAGAATTGCTCTCAGACCTGGCAGGCAGAGAAGTCCTTGAGACTGTTGTGAACTCTACACCAGAAAGTCTGCTCTGCCTATTAGGGCCTATGTAATATTGGAAAAATATGTCAAAGTGTCATTTAATCAAGGTATAATAGAATTGACCAACTTTTTAGTTTTGATCTAGACTTTGATCAGTGTGCATTAATTGCTAGGAAAGGGAATTTTATTTAGGTGAGTGAGCAACTAGAAACATTTCCTTTGTCTTTTATCTTTCAACTCTCAGAATTTACTGCCTTCTGCACTGCAAAATTCAGTCAAGCTTAGTGATTATGATAATATCCATACAAATACATATGTATGTATTAACATTTTTATGATGAAATTATTATTTCTGAATATGTGATCAGATAAACTTTTCCAACTTGTCCTTTTTTTTCTTATTTTGTTTTTCCTATTTGTTACCAGCTTGGAAAAATGATATATATAACATTCAATACTGTTTTCCTACAGTAACCTGTTCTGACTTATAGTTCAATGCAGATATGTTTAAAACCCATGATGAAATAATCCCTTCTCATATGTATTTTAACATCTACATGAAGGCTGGCGACTGAGCTACAAGTGGAAAAAAGCACATGAATTAATGCAGCCTCCTGATCTTTGCCTTTACAATGCCCTTTTGTTCTATAAGTTTCCATGTGGGAAGATTAGGGAGGGTCAGTAAACAAAAATGTCTTTGCACTTCTTAAGAGAGCTAAGTGCTCTGCCAGTAGAGTCAGCAACTTCCCATTGACTTTCAAATAATCTGAAATAGATGAGTTCCTTTCACAGCATGAAAATTCTGGCTGTGGCGGTGGGTATTGTCTTCTGATTCCTTACTTTTAGACTCACAGCAATGTGAATGAGCCACCTGGCTAGAATGGGGTTTGCCACTCACTGTATCAAAACCAGGGGTTACCTCATCAAATGCATGTACTATCGGTTCCTCATTCCAGTCAACATATTTTCTTTATAATACAAATTTGCTTTATAATTTATAAAAGAGGGCAAGCATTTTGTGACCAATTCAAAGGCAAATGACCTGTCCAATTCTCGTATGTGTTCACATCTAACGGCATTCTCTAGGATTATGGAGAAATAAAGAAGATTTTGAAGGGTTATGGAAGAGATATAAGGTGTAGGGGATGCTGTCCACTGACTACAATTTGGCTTTCAGGCTTTAAATTTCAAGAAGGACAGAGGGTATGGGAGAATATGGCACAGTTAAATGGCTCACCCATTCTGCTCTTCGGAAATTATCTTAGGAAGCAGCTTCTGAACGATGAAACTTTGTGCAGAAACAGATCCGTAAGTCTGATTCTACAGCTCTACCTTTGGCTGGCGTAAGACTATCAGGATCAGGCCCTAAGAAGATAATTTTGGTATATGATAGATAGAAAAATGTAATAGGTTAATTTGCTACCTGTACAGTCTCCCACTATACACACTGTTAAAACAAGCTGTTCTAAATAAAACAGATATCCAGAACCCACACGCTTATAAGGTCACTGAGATGAGCTTTAAGATACACAGTGCTGTTCAGTTCATAACACAGAAGCTTTGGAAGGAATTTGGATACTAATAACTGACCTAAAGATGTGACTGTTTATTCCAACCATTTACAAACACAGGCAATTATGCAATGCTCTGACATCATTTCTGCTAGCAGCTGGAAATCTCCGCTGAACATCTGTCTGAAGTACTGTTCTCACAATTCAGCTGCCAAAACTAGCTGAGTAAATTAAAATGATACTCCAATTTTAATTTCTTTATAAATATTTGTGCCCTTTTTGATGGCAAAATACTTTTTTCAAAACTCCTCTTTCAACAATTCTTCATGCCATTTCTGTAGCGTTTAGTTAAATTTTGTAGAACACTGGAACACGTGCTGCTATGTCAGAAGATTCATGAGATTCATTTGCACTTGCTGATACTTATATGTTGGCAGCTTTGAAATGATTGCTTGCTCCCCTTAGAAGCAGGGGAATTTTAACCAGGGGCCTTAATTCTGAAAAGGCAAAAATACTGCTGGGTGATTTTAGCTTCCATTAAAAGAAAAGAATCATCATTTCCCCAAAATAANNNTTCCCCAAAATAAAAAAAAAAAAAAGAAAACTGTTTGGCCCTTTCATTATATCTACAAGCCTAAACAGGGTAAGCAGAAAAGCAAAGTCACTAAGGGAGGGAAACGTTCCCTTCGCTGTAATCTGAATTTGCTACGGGTAGGTATACTTTTAGACTATCTCCATTGATCTCCACCTGTATCCTGACAACAACAGGGAGTAACATGAGAGACAGTTTAATTTTCCAGATGGAGAGCAAAGAACTCTGGTTCTGAACTAATTTTAACTATGTTCCTAGCTCTTAGCACTGGGTTTATTCCTCCTAATATAGCTGCTCTCTGAGTTGAGCAGCTTGGACTGACTACTTCTGATTTACTTTATTCCTTTTATTTATGTTCCTAAACTTGAAGCATGTTATTCCCATGTTTAATTTCTTTGTATTTCAGTTCTATTTTAAAATAGGGATTATTACAGTTTGATATGAAGGCTTTCTTTGGGGTGGGTATTTTTGTGTGTGAAATTGTGTTTAAAGGTAGGTACATAAATTCATGTTTCAGCTTCATTTAAAGGGTAGCAAATCCCCTAAAAATTAATGACCACTTATTTGTGAAGGCATACACTGGAAAAAGACTAATGTCTTTACAAGCCCCACTTCCTTCTGAAAAAAAAAACAAAAAACAAAAAAACCCAACTCCATAAGGCTTTACATGGTGGGAATGATTAATTTCCTTATAACTAAGCAACATAGAATTTTCATGGTATTTTTTGCAGATTCAGTAAAAGTTGGGTTTTGGAATATATTCCATCCTAATTTATTCTGCCATTAACATAGAAGCCAGAGAAATTATACTATGTAAAATGGATATAAATGACAACAGAATGGGGATTTGAGATGCACCTCTCCCTCCACTGGTGGCAGCTGATACTTCTGGCAGTAGGAAAAGCCACATAGCTAGTATATTGGAAGGAACTGCCCAGTTCTTAAGTGTTAAAAATGTCCAGTTCCATGCAATAGGTTATCTGTACATCCTGACCCAATTGCTTTTTTTAAGTAAGTCCGTCATTTATGGGTCTTGTTAAGTCTACTCTGTCTCCCAAATAAGCCATTAGGTCATCAGGCCACATAATTTATTAAAGTGCATTTTGTGAACAGGGAGTTCATCTATGAGGATATTGTTTCCCAAGGAAGTTAGGAAGACATTTGCCAGAAAGGAACTAAGGTTAAAAATTCAGCAGATATCAGTTTCTCTGGGGTTCCTCTGAAAGATGTTTCTTAACAGATGTGAGATGGAAGCAGAAAGAAAGTCTCCGGTGAAATCCTGAAGTGAAGAGTATCAATGTGGTGAGTTGCACCTCCAAAATGAAAATTACTCCAACTGGAATAAAAAAACAAAACAAGACCCTATTACCTGTTAGGCTAATTGCACTATAATGAAAAAACCCAGATCTACAACAGGATTTAGCCCTTATAGCTATTTAAATTTCAACATTCTCAATTTCCACACCTCAGCTGTTAGTTCATTCTCCAGATGCCTGTTATAGATATCCCATTCTGAGCTGCTTGGAGTGTCTTCGTCTTGGGAGTGCTAGGCACCTGGGCACACAGCTCATCCTTGAGTCCCAGAGCATACCCAGGGTATGGGTCCTACAGCTGTCTTTGATGAGTAGGTCTCATTGCTAGCTGCTCATATTCTACATCATGCTTAGTACAGAAACCAGCTTGTGCATTTGGATCTTCTTTCTCTCTCTTTACTCAATAACTGGCTCACTGGAGTATTTACCTGAGCTGTAAAAGGTGCTATTCCTTACGGTTTTTGCATGAGTCAATCTGGATCGTATATCTCTAAAATTTGTGGATAAAAACACTAGGCTTTTGAATGCTGATGTGTGGCAGAGAAATGGGGTCTCCTTTAACTCTCCTGCTGAAACTCTGTTTCTTTACATGGCAATATTAAACATGCATTGGGCCAAAGAAACAAACAATGACTCTGGAACCTAGTGATGGGAAAAGTCAACTGGCAGTGGGATGACCTGTTTAAGAGTGTCTACTCCAGTGAGGCAGTTTTTACAAAGTGTAATATGTTCAACAAGTGAGACTGAGAAAACCTCATCCCGTCTCTCTGACCACACCATGGTCAGAGCTTTCCTGCAAGAAACCGGAGCTGGAAGGAAGAACAAAAGATAATTTCATTTGTATTTCTTCTAGTGAACATTAGGCTTTGGGGAGAATTGGAGAATCCTCCCCAAAGAGAATTTCATCAGACAATATAAATTCTTCCTAAACTGCAGAGTAGATGTGTAAGAGTGGCCTGAAGAAGGCCTTCACAACAGAAAATCCCAAATACAAGTCATCATTTAACAACAATGGTCGTAGAATATAAGTTTTGCCTTTCATCCCAGTATTCATCACTGGCCAACATAACATCTTAGGTTGCTGGCTTCTGTCAAAAAAAAAAATCCCCTTGTGTTGTACAGGTAACCTAGGCAAACATTAGAGCTGTGGATTGTGCTGAGCAGCAAGGTGCCTGGACTATGGAGGCTGCAGTCCTGTTTGGGCCACAGCTCCTGGTGTGATTAGAAGCTGGGGAATGCTATAGCTCTGCTTCTCAGAACTCCCTTCAGAGTGGTTTTGAGCATAGACTTCAGGCACCATCGTATGAGCTCAAAGTACTGCCTAGTTTGGTCAGTTGTAGGTATTGCTGCAATCTTGTTAGCATTTCATCAGAAAAAACCAGTGTTAGAGCAGCCACTAGCTGCATTATAATAATTACATGCTTAATGAGGCCTTAAATCTCCTCTTGTATTACATCTATGGTATTTTAATGTTAACTAGTTAATATCCCGGCTGATTCCAAACAGCTTACTGTAGGGCGTAATTTCACAACCAATTTAGGTCAATACATGTCTCCACTGCAGCTACGATGAGTAGCACTGCCTTTCCCTTAACACTGGCCACATATTGTCACTCATCTATGCCAGCAACTGTGCGACTTCATGGACAGTTTGATAGCTCCCTGATCTGGCTTCGGTTTAGTTTTCAGCCAGATAAGCTTTCTTACCCAGTCGCCAATGCTTATTTAACCTTTTGCACCAGCACAGTGGAAGAGGATGGGGTGCACATCTGGAGTGACAGGGTGTGCAAAGCCTGGTTTCCACAAGACATATTCCCTTAGGTAAAGGCCTTTGCTTCTACAGTGAGGATAAAGTGATGATAAAGCAGAGATGAGGAGTCTCTGCAGTAGATAAAAAAACAAATCTTTTGTTGCACGTCTGTTTTTAGATCCTGTATCTGCAGGCATTCTAAATGCTAAACATTGAATCAGTAGGAATCCAAAAATCTGTGGCATCCAAAATCTGTATTCCTTGAGAGGAGAATCCTACGTAAAGAAAGCATAAGGAATCTTAATAATTTCTCCAAATATTTGATGTGATAGCCCTTGGAGGGGAAGAAAAATCAGTTATCTTTCAACCTCAGTAAATTTAAACAAAAACACAGAATATCAAACACTCCTTATCTTGTATACGCAGTAGAACACGCCAACTAATAACACGACACAGATCACGACCCTGGAGAAACTCACCTCATTTAGAGATAATGGACTACAATCAAATATAAACAGTTTAAAATGCAAGTGTAATGCAGACTTTGCCTGTGATGCTGAAGAGTAGATTAGCTTTATAAAACAATTTGAAGCAACTTTTTTGGCATCTCCTTTGAACAGCTCACCAGTATTAGAAACGCCTGAGAGCATAAGTATTAAAATGTTATTACTGCTTATAACTTGTCTGAATTTAATAGTAGCATCCTAGCTATCCAAATATTTATGAAGGTTGGATTTTGACAAAGATTCAGAGTGAAGTTTACCAAGATAAGGTTAGTTCAAGAAATTACCAAGATTCCTTAATACAATGCAAATCTTTCTTCCTGTGGCCACAGTGCATTCATTACTTTCAGCTGACTCATTTTAGGAGCAAATGTTCAAAGATACACTGAATCTGTGTGGATTGTGCTGTAAGTAAAATGACTGGCATCCTTTGGAACTGATGGTTGTGAATGGCAGAATGGTGCTAAGCATAGAAAGTTCTGAAAGGTGAGCTGGACCACTGACGTACCTTCAAAGTACTGCAACCAGATTAGCTTGGAAATTGTTTTGAAAATAAATTAATGAAAACAAATTGTTTGGAAAATAAATTCCCTATGCTGTGAGTGCCTTGTTTTCATGATATTAACATATTTTCTACATGCTTTTCATGCTAACCTTATTTGTCTCCCCTGAGGAGCTTAAGCTGGCTTTGCTTGCTAATGACTCACAGCAGGGAATTTATTTCAGTTTGTCAGAAACTAGATTATCTGATTATTGAAAAATCAGGTATTTGTAGTATGGATGCTTCAGGGGATATCAAGGCTATTGCTGTGTATTTCTATAGCACACCCTAAACTCCAGCGTGGAGTCTCCGTGTTAGCGCATTAAGAGCAGATGTCTCTGTCAGAGGCTCCTGACATCACATCTGCCACAGGTTTCACTGCCGCGTACTGCTACCAGCAGAAGTATGGCTACTGCCATTCTTCCTGTTTGTCCCCAGGTAAATCTGACCCTGTAGTAGCAGTACTAAAGCAAAATCATGATTCAGAATTCTCTAAGCATGCCTATGTCTCCTCACAGAGAGAACTGGAGTGTTGTTATTAAAACCAGTGTTCTTCATATAGTTAAGAAGAGAAGAAGTTAACCAAAATGAAGTTAACCAAAATAAAGTCCCCACTCCTATACAAGTACATAAAAATGCAAAAATAGTCTATACAGCAGTCTGGGTAAGAAAAGTAGGTAAAAAATAAATAGTCCTATGTGTTTTCAGAAAATGTGGACAATGTCAAAATATTGCCCCAATTCCAGTCTGGATTTAACAGATCAAGACCAAGGAAAAGTGTAAGGGAAAGAAAAAAGAAGGAAAACCTTCCAAAAATTGTGGAAGAACTCTTTAAAGCCAAGCAGCTGCTCACCTTAAATATACCTACTGAACACAGTGACATGCATATATATCAGCTCATGTCCAGTGCTAAAGCCACAAATGTGGATGATGCTACCTCTGAAAGGTTTTCAGTGTTTCATGTATGGGTTTTGTATCCTTTGGCATCCTCGGATATTGGTTTTAGAAAATCTGAGATCCTTTCCCCTGAGCATCTAGTGACAGGGAGGAAATTGTACACATTACTGGAATACAGGAAAGAGCTCAGAACCTACAAACTATCAGCAGTCTGTTTTTAAACATTGTAATGTCATCTAGCGGAGGAAGTACAACTGGAAGCATGGTTGGATAGTTTCTATCTTTTTTAGGGGAAAACAGACTTTAAGCATGTAAAGTTCTGAATTTTAAGTAATTTTAGTTTGAAAGGTGAAAAATCAACATTTTCCTTATCTATTTGAGACCACTGTTAAATATATATATCTTGAGTCATGCTAAAAACCAACATTATACATCTACTTGCCTGTGTTTACGTGTGTGAGAAAAAGGAAGACAGAAGGGAGAGAGAAAAGACTGAGGGGGCTATTTATTTTATTTTTCCTTATATGTTAAGTACAGTCTAATAAATGAGAATATTCTTACAGTACCGATTGAGGTCCTCAATATGAATTTCCTTTGGCACAGTGGTTCTAATGGCCATGTGAATTGTGTTGTCCCTCAGGAAAAACAGATATGACCCCTTGGTCTCATTGAAGTGTGCTGTACACAGTGTAGTGAAACCCACTCAAATGAGTCAACATAGTGCATCAGAAAAAGAAAGTCAGGAAAAGACAAACATAATGCCATTTTTAAAGAAGACTGGTTTAATTGTACAGGATTTGCAATACTTGATAAGCTTGTTCACATGCTCTTCTGCCAGCAGAATTTGCCTTTCAGAAGAGTCATTTGAATTGCTTCAGAGGGACAGAGCCTGGGTTGGACCAGTGCTTTGGTCTGTGTGGTACTGTCAACATATGAACTGTCAACACTGTCAACATATGAAGCGAATAAGGTCAATGAATGACTTCTGCTAAGAAGTGGAGACCAAGGCAGTATCTGCTTGTTTAAAGACTGTAGGAAAAACACTTCTGGAAGTCTGAAACAAAAAAGGAACTCGACACTATCTGCTTTGAGAGCTGTCTTTTCCTGTCTTTCCTTTCTCTTACATTGTTTTTGCCTGAGTTTCTAGTTGGATAAGCAGTGTAATTAGGAGTGACACGAAGCCTGTGAAAGTAGCCAAGTCCTGGTTAGAATCTGCTGCTGTTCGTGCTGTGGAGAGTGAATACAGTCAGGCACGGAAAGTTATTTCCTGCACTTAAAATCTGATCTGTCATTTGAAATGTAAACATGAATGGAGGATTAGCAACTGTTAGATATAAATGTACCAGAAGAGAATGGTTCTCCTTCTACTTTGGCAACCAGCTGCTATTCTTAGAAGTCTCCAAGGTGAAAAAATCCTAATAATACATTTATAATACTTAACCCTGGGGGTAAATGGGGCTTGGAAATTCTCTATAAACACAGAAAATAATGTGAATGATCAGCATTACTAGCATCTGCAATTTTGCAAGCTTATTCAGTTTCAAGTGCTATCCAGTGCTATCTGTGTAAACGGCTTGTCCTTTGAAACATCACTAAATCAGTTGCATTCAGTCACAACTTTTGTCATTCTCTGAAGAATAAATTAAAGATAAGAGTTATGTGAAAGCCTACGGCAAGACATCCGGAAGGAAAGATCCTAATTCAGCTCTTAACAAAAACTGATGGAAAACTGGAAGTGACGGAATTTGTTTCTCTGGCATTGGATGTTCAACCTTGGACTAGTCATCATGAACTCTTTTTTTTTTTTTTTTAGTAGATGTGGGAAATAAGCACCTTTAAAATGATCCATATGATCTATCTTAGATGTTTCTTTTAGGATGTGATGAATTGTTGTCATAAGGTTTTCCTCTAATGAATTGTCAGGGAATTCAATCTGAGTATTAGGTATCTTGAAGTGGTTGAGAGGAACCTTATCCAAATCAGTCTTGTCAGAAAGGGAATCTAGGAATCAACTTTTTCCATTCCCACTTAAAATCACTTTTAGTGTTATAGTATCACAATAAGACTTAAAATAACACAGAATATATTATGTTTGCCAATATGTAAGCACTCTTTTGTTAATTTTTTGCTAATTCTGCAAATAAATGTGCATCACTCCTTAGTGATGTCGAGGAGACTAGGCTTTCAAGATCAGACTCTTAAGTTCACATTAATTGCCTATCTTGTAGTTTATATACCTTCTTTGGAGGATCCAAGGAGGTTCTCTGATTATGTGCTATGATACATGAGCTCAGAGATTAGCTCTGGTTTAGAGTTCACGAATTTAGTGGTATTCTCTTGCTGTGTGCTATTACGCTGTGTATTGCTTTTCATGAGTTGGTTAAACTTAATCTGATACGAAGATGGTTTTATTATGCTTATATAATTCTTCCTGAGACGCAGCTCCAATATCTAATTCCTCTAATGTTCAGAAAACTCATTCTAATTTCATCTAGAAGTTCAATCTGTTGTGTATTAATAGAAAGCAAATGTATTGCCTTCCACCCTCTATTTTGCAAAGGCAAAAAGCAAATCAAAGTTCCCCATATAAAACAACTCTCCTTTCCCATGATCATCTTTGCAACTCTTTTCATTATTCAGTTTGAATTCACCTTTCACGCTAGGAGGATTACCAATATTATGCAGGATCCTACAGATAAAGCTTTGCCATCATCTTGAACAATCTATCTGTTCTGGAAAAAATGTTTCAGTTGCGTCCTTCTTTGTTCTTCTCACTGCTGGCTAAATAAAGTCTCCTAATGTAATACCCCAGTCTATTGGTAGAAGTTCTTGTTCATCCGGAGATGCAGGAACTTTCATACCATTTGATGTTTCTTTCCATTGCTATTGCAGTGGTGCCCCAGGTCATTAACGTATTCATATAAACCACATTTTTTTATAATTGTGATGCCTCTCACATCTGAGTAATCAGCAAACTTACCTAGTTTTTGTGGTAAGGTTAATACCTCATTCTTATGCGTGATGAGATCATCTGTTTGTAGATAAATCCAGGAAGAAGTCCATAATTTCCAATTATTTATTAACTAGTAAAGCTAGCACTTTCTCCATAAAATAGCAGCAAAATGTGCATCCTTTCATTATATTCGCATCATACCGGTATGTTTTTAGTTTAATCACATCTCTTTTGTCCTGTGGCAGCACAGGGATTGCGCTGGTGAAACTATGACCCTGATCATGGTACACGAATATTGACTTCTGCAAGATAATTCTGCTACTGATGGATTCCTCACCCCAAGGTAATTACTGTTGCTGCTTTCAGTGCCCAAATCATGTATCTGAATGGAGAATAAGCAGGAACTTGATTCCTACGTGATCTTTATGTGAACTGAAGTACAGAGATATCCAGACCAGTAATGCTAACATTCAAATGGGTAGGTCAGGTTGGCTGTGGATCAGTAGTAGGAATCTACATAGACATGAAGATGGCCCTCATAGCTAGTTAGGGCTGCAGTAAAAGGATTTGCCAGATGCTCCACAGTTTCTTCAGAACAGAGCTTCATCTGTGCATCGCCTTTCCTCTGGGTAAAGTCACCCCAGTTTTTAGGAAGATGACTTTCAAAACAGCTATTGTTTGGAAATTAATATGACAATGATTTGTAATAAAAACACTGCTTAGGGTTGCTAAACATTAGACAAATTAAGTTTAACTTGCAGTAATATAAAGCTCTAATTCAGTCTAATTTTATTTCAGTTCTGAATGTCTTAAAGATCTGTGGAATGAGAGTTTTCTCAATTTATTGCCTACCCTTTGGCACAGAGTTTGCAGACAAAATTTGATCCTCTAATAACACTGAGGAAGGCTTGTAATTTCAAGTCAAGCAATATATCTGGCAACATGCTACGAAGAGACAAGAAAACCAGTATATTAAAAGTTGACATCAGGAAGTAATAACACTGATACTTTGATCATTTTTTTCACTTTCTGTTTTTGATGAAGATCAAGACTATATTTTGTCAGGGACTGAGAAGGGCAAAAAGAATTCTACTGTAAAAAAAGGGAGTCCTTCATAAACTGAGATTGGTTGAGACACAGTGTTGAAATTTTTTTCCCTAGTAAAAATTGAATTCCTTGTGATACTTTAAATATTATTTATAGATAAATCATATAGATAAGTTCCAACATTTTGGAACTTGTGAATCACCTTGCCAGAAATCCTATTCAAACAAAGAATTTGTTCTTTAATAAAATACTATGAACATGAATGTCCAATTAATCCATGTGAGTAATTGTAATAGCATAAGTGACTGTAATAGGACACACAACCTCCTGACACAGAGGTACATGGAAGCTGCATAGCTGACATAAGTCAGGGACTATCTCACTATGCTGCTGGTGCCACTCACCTGCTTCGGGAACTGGTGTGTAGGATTCTCATCGCATACAAGACAGAATCCAGTAGCAAAACACAAAATAGTTATGAAGGACTAGATTCTCCTTGACTCTGCTTTTCATATTGACTGTTTTTTCCTGGAGTGCCTCACTGGAAGAATATTAAGGCTGTAGAAAAACAAACCAGAGGCACACCTGAGCCACACAGACAGAACACCAAAAAGATCAGTTAGTTCTGTGGCTATCCGAGAAAACAACCCACACCTCACAAGGAATATTTTTGGCTTCATGTGGATATGTGAGAGCTAGTCAAGTTTGGGCTTGGACTTACTCACGGCAGGTCAGAAAGACCTAAGTCTGTTTTCCTTTTCTTCTCTCTTTTTCATTGACCTTTATTAACTCCCTGTTAAATTTTGTTACCAAGGTTGTTCATCCCCATGACCTTTTCTTTGGGTGAGTCCCCTCTCAGGCAACAATATGTTATATTCTGCTTACTGAAGCTTATGGAAATCTGTGGAAAAGCACTGAACTCTTCAGATCCAGTCCAACTTGTATTGAAGCTTGAAGCACAACTTTCACAGATTTGGCATAGCTGGGTATAGTGCAGACTCAGATGACTATACTTCATATCCTTGAAAAAAAGACAGAAGTGGTAGAAGTGGTAGAAAACACAGGTCTCCCCACCGGATAAAAGTAAATAGAAGTTTGGTTGCTACCATATGTACCATATTGAGGGAACTGGGCGTGTTTAGTTTGGAGGAGGCTGAGGGGAGACCTCATTGCCCTCGACAACTACCTGAAAGGAGGTTGTAGAGAGGTGGGTGTCAGCCTCTTCTCCCAAGTGAATAATGACAGGACCAGAGGAAATGGTCTGAAGTTGGGGCAGGGGAGGTTTAGATTAGATATGAGGAAGAATTACTTTACTGAGAGGGTGGTCAGGCACTGGAATGGCCTGCCCAGGGAGGTGGTGGAGTCACCATCCCTGGAGGTATTTAAGAAACGTGTAGGCATGGCTCTTCAGGGCATGCTCTAGTGCCCGAGATTATTGGTTTGTGGGTGGGTGTGATGTGGTGGGGTGTTGTGTTTTGTGGTTTTTTTTGTTGTTTGGTGTGGGTTTTTTTTTTTATTATTATTTTTAAGGTTGGACTCGATGATCTCAGGGGTCCCTTCCAACCATGGTGATTCTGTGATTCTGTGATATGGGAATTGATATGCAATCAGATGGGGAGAAGAGGAAATAATTGAGACCTTCCCCAGGAAAGAGAAAGATAGAGGTGGAGGAAGAGAGGTAAAGAACAAGAGTGGTGAAAGTACAGGGAAAAGAAAGACAATAACGATAGCAGATGAGAATGAACAATACTGACAGCAGTTCAAAGATGCTCAGGACAGGAGGGAATTGTGCCAACTGAACATCATATAGCATAACTGTGTAAAGAGGAAATAGGCCTCTTATGGATAATTAGGGGCAGATCCACAGAGATCATCCAGCTGCTTCTCAGCACATCACTAATGCAAAGCAGATGGACCTTCATTTGGAATAGTTAGTTATGACAGGTTTAGAGCACCTTTGTGTCACTGGTGCAGATCAACTCTTGGCTTCTACTTCCTCCTCATGACTTTTGGCGACTATATAAATCACCAACCTTTGATCTCACAGTTCATGATGGGACCAAAAAAAAAATAATAAGATTATAACCTGTTAATGCATGATTGACTTTTTTGCGTGTCATTTTTTCTTTGGCTTCCACTGAATGACCACAGGTTTCAAGTGAGAAAGACGGAGGAGGGAAATGTTAACAATTAAAGAACAATTAAAGATGTGTTACTGTATAAAACAATCAAGTAAAGGGCAGCTTTAGGCAAGATTTTATCTACATAATTATCAGCAGAGTGTATGGAGAGTGGAGTGCTTAGAAGGAAGTAATTCAAATAATTGTCCTTTAGAAATATCTGGTTTTGTTGTTTTATTGAATAACTGATGCAAACATCCCAGTTTAGATGCTTGTTATTTATTTAGCTGGAATTTATTTTAAACTTCCATCCTAGAATGCTTAAGCCAAGGTCCTTGTGAGGTAATTTCCCTATCAGGATGTCCTGAACTAATCCTAAACGTCAAACAGAATTGCAGTACTGAAAGCCTGGACAAGAGAATGCAACTTTGGATAATGTTTCCTTGAGCAATTAGCTGAGAAGCTGCCATGGAAAGTTCTCATCTTGTTAAGTTTCCTTGACCCTGTCTTTTCTTTCCAGATGTTCTGTCATGTTTGCTCCGACTGCATCTGCACCGCTGAGTAAAAGAGGGCCAAGAAGTGAGTTCAAGCACTTTACCCCAGTGTGCATCTGTTAGGCTGCACCCTGCTCAGCACAAAACAAGACAGATCTTGCCAAGTTTCCCAGAGGGATCTGTTCTACCAAGGCCTGCTCCTGAGCAGTGCGATATGTGGCAATTGATGCCACTTAGCATCAGAGCAAGGGTTTGGCCTCTGACAGTTATTTATTTATTTCTTTAGGCGTATGGTTATAACCTGTGGGATCATGATTCACCCAGAGAGGGATGATGAGGATAAATGTATCGCAACAGAAAGACAGGACATGATCTTTTCTTGTATCATCTACCAGCCAAAGATAAGCATAAAATAATATATCTGACAGCACTCTTGTTTAAGACTCCTCCACTTTAAACCCTTTCATCACCAGCTGGGCTCATGAAACCATTTTGAGGAGAGAGGGAGAAGACACCATGTACTATATTACTGAGCTAATTGAAGGTAAAGGCAACATCTAGGAAAAAAAAGCCCTTTTCCAGAAATCAATGTTATTCTTTTTGGCCCTCATCCGATTATCAGACAGCGGTTTCCCTTGTTTTCTGCCTCTAATTCTAAAAGCAAGGGAAGGATGCAGGAAAGGCCTTAGGATTCTTACAGGATTCACCTTTAAATTCCTCCAGTTATAAACTCAAGCCATTCAACTCCATTACTACATCAAGTAGGCTGAGTGTCTGGTTAATGGCAGGTACTGTGTCAAATTCCTTTGCTTTCTTGTTTTCTTTTTTTTTTTTAAAAAAAAATCTGCATTATGCATCTAATTACTTGTGAAACCACAATTGCTGCAACTGAAAATGCTTAAATGGCTAACACCTGGCCTGGACCTCCTAATGGATGCTGCATCCCTGTGCAGTTGCCTATTCCCTGTTTCAGGGGAGACTAGAAATGCTGTAAACTTCCAACACTTTTTATGGCCATTTACATAGCATTTAACCACAGTTTACATGGCTATTGTGTCACTAATGTCAAACCAGGGGTCACTTTGTGACAACACAATGCCACATCCTTGGAAGGGAGGAGATAAAAGCAGCTTTTTCACCTTCATGCAGTAGCTGCCTCCATGCTAGCTCTGCAGCTGAGTGGTGTGTTTGTTGCAGTCAGCAGCAACTGGTACTACTATTAGCTAAGAAGCAAAACTGTAAATCTACAGGGATGCAGTTATACGAGACAGGCTGAGCCTGTGGAACAGCTTACTGCTGCTGAGAGGAACAGTCTTGTTTCCTCTTCAACAGCTTTTTTACTTGTTTCTCATTCTCATCTGCTCGCTCCTTCCCTCCTCTTCTGCCGACTCTTAGGCACCTCTGCCCCTTGGGCTACATGTGTTCTAGTAAATGATATTTGCCCGGGGCCATACTCTGGCACTGAGACCAGCTGGCAAGGAACAGCATCCTCCCCATCCATCATACTCTTCAACCTTCCAGTGCTTGGTGGCCGTATACAAGCTGCCCATAGGGAATGGTTTCTGGTCCACGAGGATTTTGCAGCTGTTCCTAGGAATTGTTGGAAAAGAGGTAGTTAACCTGGGCCAAAACCATACCGGGGTCATTATAACAATTTACTGTAGACAGCATAAACAATCCAGTTCCAGTGCCTTGGAGTGTTTCCTGGTACTGTTTAATACATTATGATTGCTGTAAATCAGGGAGCTGATTCCTCTCAGTGAAGTAGCAGGAAAACAGCTCAACCAAAAAGGAAGAAGAAAAAGCCTTTTGCCAGTTTAGAGAGCTACATCAGCTCTTTGGGATCGGATCACAGAGATGGGGCAGAGGTGAGGACAAGAGTACACATCCAAGAAGAGAGAGGGAGAGATGGAAAAGTAAAGACAGACCTCTTCAGTATCAGTTTTGTCTGTCTTGTATAACTGTACCCTCCTTAACAGTATAATTAGAGATGTATACATACAAATAAATGTACACAGAGGAGGATTCTTTGTCCTGCAGTGATGCTGACTAAAGAAATTTGCAGCAGCAGTGCCAGCGACTCACTGCCATTTCTTTGGAGTTTTCTGCCCTTTTGGGTCTGCCATCTAATTTGAATTTGTAAGAAGTTCCTGACTCTTTTTCAGTCAAAATGAGCCCCGCTGTTAAGACTGCAAACTAATCTAGAGGGTTTTGCTTTCACTGGAGTAGTGAGAGCTCACACAAGCAGTTTAAACGGCAGATTGGAAGAGGTGATAGCATTCAGCGAGACAAGCAGAAGGAGGTGACCCTCCTTTGACCTCTTCGTGTGACATATCTGCAACCAAAAGAGAGTGGTACTTGTACACAGCTTTCAGAAAAGTTTGTCCTCTTCACTCTGAGTCAACAGTCAGGCATTCAGCAGCAGTGCCAATACATTAGCATAGGCAGCCCCTTGCCCTGGGACACAGATGTTCAGCCCCGGACTGAGGAATGGCTGCAAAACAATCGTGCATACCTGCATCAAACCAGTTGTTTGGGTTGGGTTTTTTTCACCATCCTCAGTTTTTTAGTCTAGGTCACTGTATGAGCACATGGGGAAAAAGGTCTCAAGTCAGAACTTCTGAATCTGGCACTGCTTATGGGGTTGTGGGCTGAGAAAGTCTTTGCTGTGCTGGAGGGTGATCAAAATATTTGCAACACTGTTCCCAATTATAGATATATTCCATGTTTTTTAAAATAAACTTTCTCTCCTTATGCAAATATAACTGACAACAAAAAAAAACCAACCCTAAACCCCTCTGAAGTTATAGGTATTCTGTGGAAACACTTCTTAAGGACTATATTGTGGTATTTACTGTTTAAAATTCCCTGCTAGTTAATTTATACTGGAAGCTCTGTGTTCAGTCCTTCCACTTCATGTGCTAAAATTTCCCCCAGCACGTGAATATAAAGGTTCTCACCCTATATCTAGTCTCCATTTTTTCTCCTGTAACAGATTTTATTCTTTTGCAAGGTGTTTGCTTTTTTTTTCTTTCCTGACAGATTACATATTTTAGGCTAGTGAACTCCTTTCTGGAATTCAGGAATCTAGAGGCCTTGAGAGTTGACAGTTTGGGATGAACCTGTGAAAAACATTTTGCATAACAGAGTAAGGCATGCAAGTCTTAACAGTATTAAAACAACCTTTCAGGCACACATGCTTGAGTCTCATTAAAGCAACATCCTCATGTCATGTTAAAGCAGCTTTTTATTTCCATTCTAAACATCTGACTCCTCTGCCCTGGCTTAACAAACTGTTTTAGTTCAATGTTTACTTGTAATCGTTATTGCAACTAGAAATTCTCCTGATTTTCAAATTCCTATAAATTCTATTTTGTGTTGTGGGTTTACAATTGTAAAACAGCAGGCACCTTCCTGTATGTGCATATTCAAAAGAAGAAGAAGAATTTTTGCTTATGGAAAATGATAAAAGAATTAATACAAAGAGATGTTCAATGTTCATCCCATTTTCTATCGTAACTAATAGAATCTGGTTTAGGTTTATATTTTGCTGTTTTGACAAAACATTAACTGTCAGTTCTATCTATAGAGGTCTGAAGATAAATTATTATTCTTTGGTTCATGTGAATTAATGGCATCCTAGTGTTTAAATAAAATAATTTCCTGAGAATGTCTCTCACTTCCACTTTGGAACCCCTTTTTTGAAGTAATGTGTCTCTTAAAAACAATCAAGCAAATCTGCAGATCTTGTGGTTTGGATGCACTCTTTTGTAGCGGTTTCAGTTGTGAGTAAGGTAATAAGCAGATGTTTTATGCTACTTTCATAAGGAATGTATCTGTTACAGGGTGGCACAGTAATGGTGTCTAATGCAGTTTGACGAATTCCTTCCTAACTTTCAAAGATCCATTAGCTTCCCTCCTCTGTTGTCTAGGGTTAATTTTGCAAGAAAATACTCTGCTTCAGAATGTGTATGGATACATTTATCCTAGCAGTGAGCAGCCTGAGTGGAAAGCAGTATTTCAGATGCTTTGACTATGGTAGCAATATAATCACCCCAAAAGTTGCTAGAACTTTCAGGGTACCTGCCATGGCTTCTACTGCAGCTGCAGGCAAGGATAGGTGTAGCCCTGTCCCTTCGAGCTGGGGCACACTTTAGTGTCCTGAGAAAAAAAAGGATAGGTAGTGAGAAAGCAGTTGGAAATGACAACACTCCTCTGGTTTGGTGTCTCCTCTTCCAGGAACTTCAACCTGTAGTGAAGCAGTTAGCACAGGCTTAGTGTTGCATTACTTTGGAGCAAGGGGATTTTGGAGGTGACTGGGAGCTGTGTTAAAAAGAAGCCAGGAGTTAGTTGTAGAGCCGATGGTAAAAAAGAATTTTGATTTAGGAAGAAGTGTGGAAGGAAGGAAGAAAGGAAGGAAGAAAGGTAATTCCCACTCCTCTCCAAACCAGATTACGAGGTGACCGATGTTGTGTTTCTGGTGGAATGATATAGTTAATCACGTGATTTGAAATCATGGCATTAAAATATCTTTATCTCATTTAAGCAGAATGCTTCGGGAATTTTAAAAACATTTTCATTTTCAAAACACAGGGGAAATCAGCATGATCTTATGTAAAAATTCCATTTTGACAGAAACGTTTTTTAAAATAACTCTTCAGGGGGATTTTTAGATCCGCAGTGAAAACAAACTTTTAATATTCCTTTTTTCTGGCCTGTTAGTAAAGCATCTGTTTCACACAGATAGGATACTATGCAAAATAAGATAGCACTGTCTTGGAGTCTGGTTGTAGGATCGCTGTATACCTGATGGATTCGGATAATAAAAGATCTTAATGCTACGTGCTTAGCTTCCTAAATTAGCGAAGAGCATGGATACTGTTATGCAAACAACCTTGTTTGGGTTCGTTGGTAAGAAGCTGAGGGCCGTTGGTTTAATGAATCACTTCTAGGGACTTCAAGAGGCAGCAAGAAAAGAGGGGAGTAAATAGTAGTTAGTAAATAGTAGCATGGGAAGCTTGGAAACAAGGAGTCCCTCCGTGTAGAAGGCAAGGGGAAACAATCCTGCCAAACCGAGGAGAATATGTTTAAAAGACGAACATTGGAAGAATAAGCTATTCAGGCACCTACAAAAGAGATAGGCAAAGTAATGACAGGCAGATTATGTGGTGTTGGTGTGGGGTTTAAGGAAATAAGGCTGGAGGAAACAGAAGATGAATTTGTGAGTGTGGAAGAGATGTGCAAATTTATGAAGATCTGGCTTTGTCATGCTGATGACGAAAAGAGAGGACTTTTTATTAGCTTAATAAGAATCCTTAAAGAGAATCAAAGTGATTTAAATAGCCATTAGTCCACTGAGCTCCTATTTATATTCAAACGGAAGAATCTAATCTAACTTTATTTCAAGACAGAACGTTTCACACTTCTTAAATGTGTGTGAATTATAGAGCACTCATGTCCTCTTCCTTTACAAAGTGCATAATGCAGGTGTATTCCACCAGAATTAATAACATCCCTATGACTGGACATCTACCTTACAAACAACTGTACATTAAGAATGGTACTTCAGCAAGAATTGGTGTAATGACAACCCTTTTATTAACAGCGTAGACTTAAGGGCACCTTTTCTAATAAATTGTTTTATGGCTGGCCTTTCACTTGTCAGAAGAAGTCAGGCCAGATTTCAAACATACCTCATGTTTTAGGCCAAACCCATTAAGAATTTCGTTCTGACCCCCAAGGAAGCCCAACTTGATAATCCTGGCTAAGCTTTGCTCTTGTTTTTTACTCACTGCCTTAGCAGAATTTGGGGCATGAAAATCAGAACCTGACTTGAGTCAGAAGAAAGGCTTATAGAAGACCTATAAATGAAAATTTCAACCACAACACATAACTATCTAAGAAATCTAAAATAATGGCCATGTCAGCGTAACTTTTTAAATTTATATTTCTAACAAGCATATAACATATAGTAGTAATTTAAAGCTTAGATTTATGAGCATGTGCGTGTTGATCCAACAACCTACTATTTCTGAGACCAAGTTGTGGTTGTTTTCTTGTTCCCTTACCATCTAACTAACTAGTGTATTTCCATCCCACAAAATCACAGAATCGAGGAATTGTCAGAGCTGGAAGGGATCTCTAGAGATGATCTAGTTCAACTGTCCTGTTAAAGCAGGATTGCTGAGAGCAAGCACATTACTCAGGACTGCATCCAGGTGGGTCTCAAAAACCTCCAGAGAAGGGGACTCCACAACCTCCCTGGGCAGCCTGTTCCAGTGCTCTGTCACCCTCACCATAAAGAAGTTTTTTCTCATATTTGAATAGAACTTCTTATGTTACAGATTGTTCCCGTTACCCTTGTCCTGTCACTGGGAACCACTGAAGAGTCTGGCTCTTTTCCTCCTCCTTCAATCCACCCTTTAGATACTTGTAAGCATTACTAAGGTCTCCCCTCAGCTTTCTCTTCTCCAGGCTAAGGACTCCCAGCTCTCTCAGTCTTTCCTCATAAGGCAGATGCTCCAATCCCCCAATCATCTTTGTTGCCCTACACCGGACTCTCTCCTGTAGTTTCCTGTCTCTCTTGAACTGGGGAGCCAAGTACTGGATGCAGTATTCCAGTTGTAGCCTCACTGTTAAAGCATTTCAGTCTAAGGGGTTAATTTTTATCAGACAGGCCAGTTCTATTGGAATTTGATTCCACTTTCAGCAGTCCACAGCTTCTGGAAAATGAGCGCTTGGCAATATGTGTTAATTTAAACCACTGGTCATAAACAATGGTGGAATTTTAGGTATGTCAGAACCCTGTTTGAAACACAGTGTGCTTTTAGGAATACCAGAAAATACAGTTCAACAACCACTGGGACACACTTACTTAATTTCAGTGGAAGATTCTCTTTGCTATCTCATCTTTGTGCATAAACTAATGTTGAAATTCTAGAAGATATAGTATCTTGAGGAAAAATGAAGTTTAATTCCTCCATTACATGACATAATGCAGAACATAAGCAGATCCAATTAAAATGTTGATTGTTGCTTAAAGGGCTTAAAACTTAAAATGTAATCGGGGTTGCTTTTTTTTTTCCTAGCACATCTTCACCTCATGTAAAAAATTGGTGGAACAGATAGTGATAACTTGCTTTACTTCCATAGCTTTTCATGGATTTTTGCATGTATAATAGTTCATAATCGGGAAGTACAGTAAAACTAGAGTAGAATTCTGAGGATAAGGATGGGGAACCGTAATGAGATGGCAGAGACACAAGGAGCAGAGCAGCAGATAAATGAGGAGATTTTTAGTTGCGTTAATCTACTTCTATTCCTGGTCCGACAATGTAAACAAAGATAGTTGAAAACAAAGTCTGTCTTGTAAGTGGTGAGGGGAAAAGTAGGAGGGTTAGCATGTATTCAGGAGATAAATTGAAGTGGTAAGAGTAGGTAAAAGGAGGAAAGATCATTGCAGAGAGGTTGTATTTCTGTTCCGTTACTGTGGCCCCTGACCAGCAGCTTTCACCCTCCCAGTCATCTGTTGTAAAGAGACTGGATTTGCTTGGGTTTTGTGTTAGTCACTTTTCCTCTAAGACCAAGACGGAGTTTTGTCTCTGTGGTAGATTAGCTGAGTCAGAAAGGATGTTTTCCCTTCCCAGTCAAATGTCTGTTTTGCAGGGAGAGAATTTAGATTAATGTTCTGCCAGTTGAAAAGTCACAAATAATGTAGTCAAGTGCATAGAGCGCCATTGTCCAACAATCTGGAGCTGGGAATGGGTTGAAGGAAAGCACTTTTAGTGTGCTGGAAGACAGCAGCTGTGAAACCTAGTTACTGAACAGTGACATTTTCTACCAGTACCTTGACCAAGCTGGCAATCTGTGATGGCAGAAATCTGTCACAGAAGATCACCGGCTCATCATGGGGCAAAGGGAGACCAGATACCAGGAACAGTGTAGGAACCAAGCTGGAAGGGGGATGTAGTAGAGCATCAAGGGTGAACAATCACAGAAAGAAAGACTAGTGATGAATTCTGTCTGATATGCTGCCCAGTATTCCCAAGTGGGTTAATAAAATTGCAGGCTACTTAAATGATGATTTGTCATGTTGTCTTTCCTCATACATGGCTTTGCTTCTTGGTCCATCCACAGAGAGACAGTGTGCGGGACACTTGAGATCAATAAAGAAACTTTATCTGCTATTCCATGGCTTTCTGAGTGGCATGCTTAACTACTTGTGTAGAGGTTGGAGAACTGATAGTGACTTAATTTGGTTAATGAGAGAATGATCTTGGCCCCTGCTTTGCACAATGATATTTTATAATTAATCCTCCCAAAATGAGACCAAAAGTGACTCAAGTTGTGCATATCCATTATCTAAACAAATGGAGTTACATTACTAAAACATAATTTGCAATGGATTTTTATTGGATTAAGGACGGTGATTTTGAGTGGATGTACAAGGCCAGCTATTTTTCTCCAAAAGCTCTTAAATTTACAACTATACCATAAGTTTTTTTCCCTGGGAAAGAAAAAAAAAGAAGCCAATGATTTCCCCCCATTTTTAAAATATGTGTCTTTCTCTGCAATTTTCCATTCATTTCCGTTTTTCTCTATCATTTTCTGTAGCATCTTTGGCTGATGAGGAATGGGCAGCCTTCCATTTCCAGTGTGATATTTGCAGTGGTGGGTTGTGTTTGTGTGATCTAAAGACTAATTTGCCATTAGGTGGATGACCTGGTGAAACACCTTCTGGTTACTCAGAGCTGAAGGCATTGCAGGGTACAGGAATGCTTCCTGACTAAACTGTGCTTAAAGTACCCACTAGGCCAGTGTTCTGTGTTGAGCAGCTTTTAGTAAGCTGTATAGCTAATTTACACTTAAGAGTGTGTTTTTCTTATAAACCAAACACATTTAGGGGATTTTGCTGTATGTATTATGATCAACTTTTCTAAATCACAGAATTTCAGATGTGGTCAAAGGAGGCTGCTACTTCTAAGCTCCAGCTTTGAACTTCAGCCTTTGCCAACCAGAGTCCATCCTTAACCTCAAAAACTAGTAACAGACCCTCCCTGCCCCTTTTTCCCCTTGGCAATATAGCTTTATTTGTGAGAGATCCTCCACTCTTTTTTCTTGTTTGGGTTTTGTGAGATTTTTTTGTTTGTTTGTTTGTTTTTTAATTTGTGGTGATTCAAAGACCTCAGATCTAAATCAGAGTTCATAATATGCTAGCTAAAATCGTAGTATGCTTGTTTACTGCATCCGTAGTAGTATATAGCATTGGCTGTTTACCTTCATCTGTTTAACCCATGTTAATTCTTTTTTTTTTGTTTCCTAGAGTTTAAGAAACCCTAGCCGTAACCTTAGTCTGGAAGCTGTAATTCCTAGAGTTCAGTAAGGGGTATCACTACACTTTTGGTTCTGATCTCTTTCTACAGTTATATTTGGTTCAAAATGGTTCACATTTAACACTAAAGCTGGTTTTGAACTAGCCACATTAAAAGCAAAACAAGCCTTTGAAAAAACTCTTGGTGGACTTCTGTTCCATACTGGTATTACGGATTACAATTGCAAATTTCTAAATAAGACAACTCGATGGGTAGGCATATATTTTGGAAGCAGTTATTTGTTTGAAAAGGTAAAAAACATGTGTTTTGTAGGAGATGATAATTAGGTGATCTGTCAATCAGATTTTTTTTTGCATCTGAATTTATGAGTATTGCAAATGAATGAGAAATATGACAAGGGTACAGAAAGATTGTCAAATGGAGTTAAAAAAGTATGTCCTGGACAGATACGAGAAAAAGAATCAAACAATTCTCATGAAGTACTTAAACTACTCATCAACATTACTCAGGATTTTATCAGTGTGCACACCTCAGATCTGTGAATGGAGCCAACTGGCATACATAATTCTAGTTGCTGGTACATGTACATGTAAAGACAGTGAATGAATTTAAGATGATAAGTAATGTTTGTGCCCTAGCAGCATTTCCTACTAGCTATTTTACAATAATTTGACAAGATAAGAACAGGGATAAAATCAATCATCCAAAGAAAAAGCCTTTCCTTACCACTGAAAAACCCACACACTTAATGTCCTAGTAGAGGAGTCTTGTAAGCTTATTTTGTGGGTTTTTTGGGTTTCCTTTTATCATTTTTTAATGTGTTTGTGGGGCTATTTTTTTTTGTCTGAAATCATAAAATCGTGTAGCTGTGATCAGGATTTTTTGTTGTTGTTGACAAATAGTAGACATACCTTCCATGAAACAAGTGAAATGCTGCTTTAACATGGTTTAAAAGGCTCATCAGAGGAAATAGCAGAGGATAAGAGATACACAGCTGGCTATGGGAATCTAATATTCTTTTATCATTGTATATAGTCAGGGCTGAAAGCCAAACAGAAGCACTTTGTGGGGAAGGCCTGCACTGTCACATCTGAAAACTAGAGGTAAAGTTACAAAAAATAGCCTTCAGAAAGGGCTACTCAGTGAATCTGAACTTTCCATAGTCATGTTGAGGTTTTGGATGACACTTTAAAGAGGTGATTATGCCCCTCTACTCAGCACTCATAAGACAACATCTATAGTTCTGCATCCAGTTTGGTGCCCTGCAATACAGGAAAGACTGAGCCGAGTTCAGTGGAGGGCCACCAGATGTTGGAAGCTGGAGGGCTTGTCCTGTGAAAAGAGGCTGAGAAATCAAGGCTTGTTCAGCCTGAAGAAGAGACAGCTGGAGGGGATCTAATGGCAGACCTGGTACCTACAGAGAAGTGAGAAGGTGATGGAGCCAGGCCCTTCACTTTGGGCATGGTGGGAGGACAAAAGGCAGAGGAGATAACTTGAAACATGAGAGGTACATGCTGGATATTATGAGAAACTTTTTCCCCATGAGGACAGTCGGGCAGTGGAGCAGGCTGTCCAGGGAGGCTGCGCTGTCTCTCCCCCTGGAGGTTTCAAGACCTGACTGGATACAGCCCTGAGAAACCTAGTCTGACCTCTGAGCTGTCCTTGCTTTAAGCAAGAGGTTGGAATAGGGATTTCCTGAGGTCCCTTCCAATCTCAATTCTCCTGTGAATCTGTGAAGCTGTGATGATCCTATCTTCATCATTGAAGAAACAAGAAAAACTATGATAACTTTTTTTTTTTCATTTCAAAATTCCAAATCCATTCATTTTTATTAAAACAAACAAACAAAAGGTCTTGATAATGAACAAATTTGTTCTATTGAAAGCAGCAGTATTTTGTTCAGTGGCTACATGGAATTATTTCTATTTTTTTTTTTCTGTTTCTTATGACTTTAAAAATCACATCAGTAGGAAAAGAAATATGAGACATGGAAAGTTTTTTGTTGATTTTATGAAACCAGGTTGCTAACTGTACTCTTTAATTTTCATTTTCTCTTTCTAGAAGTCTACACTTGAAAATATCTTTACTTGTTGAATATCTTTATGTGATATTACAAGCCATAATAAAATAGTGGAAATATGTCTAAAAAGTAAATATAGCCGTACCAATATATATCAGTAGGAGATCTGAACCAGATCTCTTCTGTGAAACATTAATATTATACATGTTCTTTGTAATTTGCAATGTGACTTGTTATTAATTTGTAAAGATAAGGTTTTTTTCATAGCCTAAGGGATAATGTAGCTATGTTTCGATAAGGAAAAAATAAAACCTCTTTGATGCCCAAAAAATCAGCATTTTCTGTAGATTAATTTTCTCAGAGATTAGATTTCTTTTCTTAGAGTTTATCTGTTCATATTATTTCTTAGAAATAAAAATATTATAGTAGACTTTAATCTATTTTGCATGTTAGCAGCATTAAAAAATACAAACAGCAGCGCAAAACAAAGCAGTCTTTTAAACTTGCAACTCATTTAAGTATTTTAGGCTTTGGATAAGGCAGGCATTTTTTGTTTGTTTGTTCCCAGATTGACCATATCCTGAAAACCTTTGGAAACAATTCTGTTGGAGTGTTCATCCTTTTGGTTGTACCTGGGAATGATTAATGCCATAAATGTTACTCCTGTACTATTAAAATGTATTCAATTATAATGAAAAACATGTGAAATTGATTGAGGATTTGAGTCTGAATTTTAGGTGCAATTATTGCTTACTTTTAATTCATAACTCTGGGTGAAATGTGCCTTATGTTTAATATGTCAAATCCACTAGCAATTATATGGTAGTATGATTCAGACGATGGAAGAAAATTAGGAGTGATTAGATGTGAATGATAACACCATTTCCACAGCTTATAAATCAAATTTATCTAGGTAATTATGGTTCAGGGAATTGTGAGTCAAATTGTCACAGAAATTTGTTGATGCCTAGAACTTGTGAAGAAAGATCAGTATGTGCATCTTGTCATTCTTATCTCAGGTATTTATGCTATTTTAAAAAGTGATATCTGATCAGCACCTGACTCCAGGCAACCTCCAAATGAGACCCTGATTTCCCTCTTCCCCACTCCATCCTCCTGACTGGAAATCATCACTGTTCTCCTGCACAGAGAATAGGTCCTGTGAATTAGAAATATGTTCTCTTCTGAGATTAAGACCAAGTTCCTCTGCTCAGTGTGCCTCTATCTTTCTTTGCTGGTCTGATCTGATTTTCATGGGTATCTGAATTTGCAATTCACCTTGTCCTTTACTCACAAGTGAGCCCAAACAGAAATGGAGCTTGGTGTCCAAGTACCTGCTTGGCTCTAAATATTCTAAAACCAACCATTATTGCTTTTTCTTTTTTCTTTTTCTTTTTCTTTTTCTTTTTCTTTTTCTTTTTCTTTTTCTTTTTCTTTTTCTTTTTCTTTTTCTTTTTCTTTTTCTTTTTCTTTTTCTTTTTCTTTTTCTTTTTCTTTTCCTTTTTCTTTTTCTTTTTCTTTTTCTTTTTCTTTTTCTTTTTCTTTTTCTTTTTCTTTTTCTTTTTCTTCTTTTCCTGTGGCCTTCTGATTTTCAAAGCACTGGAACAGGCTGAACAGGGAAGTAGTTGAGTCACCATCCCTGGAGGTATGTAAAAGACTTGTAGACATGGCACTTATGGGCATGGTTTACTGGTGGACTTCACAGTGTTAGGTTAATGATTGGACTGGATGATCTTAAAGATCTTTTCTAACCTAAATAATTCTATGATTGCTTCTTGATTACCTGATTGACTCTGCTTGCATTCTTATTTCCTCTTCAGAGAGTTTTTGCCTACCCTGGGCTAATATATGAGATTTCTACTATACCTACCTGGTAAGTGAATGAATGAGCATAGTCATATCAGAGCCTGCTGTTCTTTTATTCTAAGCACTGAGGATGAACAGATCTACAAAATTTCCAAGCTGTGCAGAACCATGAATTCAGAGGAGGTAACAACTGTGGTAGAGTATTTCTAAGAAATATATAAGTTGGAAGTATTATTTGTGCATGGATATTGAATGCATTTCAGTGAAGGAACTAGGGAAATGTACTATGTGGAATGTCATGCCCTGACTAGTCAAAAGTAATTCTAGTGGCTTAATTAGAAAATAATTGTATTCTACAAGCTTGACTAATTTGAAGGTTTGTTAATTGCTGTAATAGAAAAGGAAAATAAATTGCCTTTGACAGAGTGGAAGGTGTTTCATTCATGAGACAATAATTTTTTATAAAGAATATTCTCTACTCTGGGGGAAGGAGATGTTCTAATGGGATCTTTAGGGTGCTGGATCTGAGGTTGATCACTTTGATAAGATATTGGCAAGGAAACTAGTGATGTTATCAACCATACACAATGTAAACATAAGTAAAACAGCATTTAAGCAGTGTGGAAAAGTGCCTTAAGTATTGTGAGACTTATGACCATGTCAGATTTAAAAAAAAAAAAGTAAGTTAAATAGTTTCTGTTATAACAAGACAAGTCTGAAGATTGTGTTTGAGACCATTCTCAGAGACAAGACAGTAATCAAGAAGTTACCCTAAACTTTCAGGCCAAGAGGTGTTAAGTAGAACAAGGGTACCAAATTGTTGATAAGGTTTTGTACGAATGCATCTTCAAGTCTAGTAATAAAGCAGGGCAACTTTTCAGTTCTGATTTTTTCCTGAAAAAACTTCGACTTCCTGGAATATTTTTAGCATGACCGATCACAAACAACTTTAGGAAAAGTAGCAAATTCTAATTAGAATGGATCTAATCTGACAACTGAACAATGCTAAATTGGACAGGAGAACAGAGGTTTCACACAGTTTACTGACCAAAATTAATTGGGCAGCCCACAGCAAGACTTCTCTTTCTCTTGAGAGTGCTTATTTCAATGCATTTTGACTTTCTTTTCTAACAGAGCTGTCTGGGTTTTTTTGTTGTTAAATGGAAGAATTACTGTTGTAAGATGTCCTTGCACTATTTAGATGTATGCTGTCTCATTCACTAAGTAAAGCAACAAATTTGGAGTTATGGTGCTGTTTTGGTCCTGTTTAGTCTGTGGTTTAAGAAAATATAATCTATTTTCATAGTTGTCAGAATATCACAAGAAGATAGCTGTGTACTGAGATTTACCCTGTTGCGTAAACATTAACAATCGTCATCATGTTCCGATTTATCAATAAAATTGGTTATAGAGAATTTTTTTTACTGGCTATCTCAATTAAAGGTACTCTGGCTACACCTTCTGGCAGTCAACTTGTTGCAGCTGATTCTTAGTGACTGCTTAATTTTGTTAATTGTTCCTCTGAGACTCAAACAACGGTCCTGATTTCACTTACCCTAAGAGTTCCTTTATGTGCCAGCATGAATTAGAAGGGAAGAGTGAGAAGCAGAACTTTTTTTAACTCTCTTTTGCTTGCTGTGTGAGTTTGCAAGTTGCAAGAGGAGTACTCTTTGCTAGAGAGCTAAGCAGAGCATTTAGAAGGCTCATACTCATATTAATGGAGTGAGTTTGTGCTATTAGGGCTGAGTGCTGGTTCAAGGAAGTTATCTTGTAATTTTGGGCTGGTCTTTGAAGCCTTATGAAGAGGAGAACAAATCCTCAAGCTTTTTCTTGTGCTATACAAAGTCAGTTCAGCTGCTCGCTGGATTGTTTCTATGGGCTGTGGCTGAAGGAAGCTTAGTCTAAGATGTAGACATCTAACACTTACAGCTTGATTTTCTTGCCGAGACACAGTGACCAAGTGCCATTTGAAATCTCCTAAGGTGTGGGGGATGTCACCACAGGGCTGACAGATATGATGTCAAGCTTATGGGAACACGTGCCTTTCTGTAGTGGCTGAGTCTGGCATCTCAGATGGGTCACTATGACTGTGGGACGGAATCAGTCCTATACTCAGCCTGGTGATAGTATCTCTGTGTTTAAAAATAATATGTGCAGGAATAGTATGTTAAGAGGAAACTTGTGCATGCAGCTTTCACCTTGAGTATAGTATCCGTGCAGCCTTAATACAGGATTTGAAAGCAGCACAGACCAAGCGAAAAATGTATAATACGTCTATACATATTGTTCTGTATCCTTAGCAAATCCTTTTTCAAAGCTTAAAGGATATGTCACATTCCAGAATTTGGGTTAATTTTCACACAGTAAAAAACTGTAGTATATTAAAAATATATAAATCAAGTAATTTCATATACTTCCTTTATCCCGCTTTATTTATCATATTGAGTTAAACTTCTGTAGCTACTGCAATCACTATCAACTTCTGAGTAAGAATGGCCACAGCATAATTTTATCTCCTTTCTGGTTTTTCTTTAAAATCTGTTTTTCTTTAAAAATAAAGCTGTTTTCATTTTATATACAGCCACACTGAAAGAGCCCAAAAGAGATATTTTATCTATGTCTCTTTTCTTAGATTAAGTTTAGCTACAGTTGCCTGTAGCTACCATCTAATTACTGAGTGGCCCAAACCAGAAACTTATTGCAGTTTGCTTTGTGTGGAAATATCCTACATTCCATGTCCCATACGTTGTTGGGAATTCCTGAGAAACTTGTGAAGAAGCAGAACAGAGACAGTGTTGTTAATTTAAAATTAATCAGTACTGGGTCCTCTTTTTTTTATCAACCCTCTTGTAATGTTGAGAATTGCATCTTTCTGAGGAAGTGACAGAGGTGCTTTTTTATTAAGATTTTTTTTTTTTCCAGAACAGATGTAACACATTTTTTCATAGCTATGATACCAAAATAGTTATATTTGACATCTGGATAATTATGTATGTAAGAAGCAGCTGAATAAAACTGTGCAGCTTATCCCATGCTGCTATTGTGCCAAATAATCTTAGAAAAATTTCAGCACAGCAGTAACTGGCTGTGCTGGCAGCTTTCTGTACAGGAGGATGCTTAAGGAAAATGAAGCAAATGTTAAAATTCCACATCTAGAAAAAAATGTATTCAATATCTTGTGTACTTCCAGCATTTTACTTCAGCTCTAAGTTGTTTGGAAGTGGTTTGTCTTTCATTTTGAGTGTCTATTCAGAGATTACTTTACTAGGAACTACATCTACTTGTACTATGAAATCTTGCATATGATGCTGTTTTTTTCAATATTAAATATTGCAAATTGTGATTGTCTCCTGCCATCTTTCTTTATTTTCTTTAGGATTGAAGGATCTTAAAATGAGAAAAAAAGAGAAAATTTAGTGAGAGCTTACCAACTTATTATTCTATGCTCATTTTTCTGTGGCAGCCATAATTACTCATCTGTGTCACAGTGAGTCTGCTGTAAACTCAGATATCTTGTTATTGCCCTCAAAAACTTTTGAGGTTAACACAGATTAAAACTGACCTTCTCTCTTGCCTCCTTCACTTTCAACATGAGCACCTTCTTCCAAGGCTCTAGCCCTATTTATGTCCGTTATACTATGTCTATAGAATAGACAGTATTGAATGAAACCAGCAAGTGTCTGATTTAAAACAGGAAAATAGGAGCTGGTTCATAGCATGGTCTTCTTCACAGTCATTCCCTGAGGATGCTGCAGACGCTAAAAGTTTGGAAGGGTTGCAAAAGTGATTGCCTGAATGGCTAAAAGAAAAATACATCAAGGGCAACACCTCTGGCTTAAAAATCATGAGTCAAAAATTGCTTGTCACTGGGAAAGTGTTTGGGCAGGAACTTATCTTGCCAGCTGGGACGAACTTTTAGCCTAAGCCATTATAGACCGTAGTCTTCCTAAAACTGCCTTCTGAATGAGTGCTATTGTACAAATGTGGGTGCTACTGCAACCAACAGGAATATTTTCAAAGTATATAACCTGTTCACTCAGGTGTCTATGCTCTGAAAGGAATTTTTGGATGACAGAAATATCTTGGGAACCCGATGGTATTTCATGCAGGTCTGCCAAAGAAATTAGACACTTGCTCGAGTTTTCTTACAAGCAAGCCAAGCTCCTGACTGGACATGTAGATATTGTTAGCTATCCCCATCGGCTGTGCAGGGATCACCTAACTCCCTTCTCTAACTAATCCTCCGTAGTCCTGGTCCCTTATTTTTATACTGGATGAAGTTTAAATTGGAGATGACTGAATGAACTTTTTTGACCATACACTTAGCACCAAAGGATATATGGGTTCTTCAGAGAGCAGCACGTTTATCCTTAGAGCAGATCCTTGACATAAAGATGTGACAATCCTCATTTTGCCAGTCTAGAACTTGAGAGCAGACATTTGGGCAGCATGCTCATAGTCTTACATGAAGCCTGCATCAGAGCCAGGATGCTTACTACTGAAGTTACCATAATTTAAGGGTTATGTGAATTGTGATGGCATTCTTGAGAGTTAATACAAATGTACAATCTGGAAGTTAGGTTGAAATTTGAGCTGATAAGAGTATGAAGCACCCTGACCCATGTACTATGTATTTTGGGAAGACTCTTCCCGTAACTACTTGAGTGATTAGCCTGAACAATGCTCTACAATCCATTACTGTCCTTATCTCTGTTACCACTTGTCCTAAACCTGAGTCATCTATTGTATCTCAAGTGGATTTTACAAAGTGTTCCATATTTTATATCTTATGTGATGGTATTGGCTTGTTTTCTGTAATCTTTTGTTGGAGCTTCCTGGCCTGCAAACCACAGCCAAAACCTTCTCAGGCTGGCAAATCAAATATAAATTGGCACAATATAAGAAAAAAGCAACTATACTTCATTGGATTTCTTAGTAGGAAATGGGGAAAATATCACCAAAATGGTATACAATTTTTCCTCTTTTTTTCAGTAGTTCTATTTTAATGTAATTAAAAAAATAAGAGTGTTCCCAATACCACTGTAAACTTGATCCACACGTTTAAGTGTGGTCGGTTCATTTGTCTTGTGATTTTCTGAACCAAGTACATTCTCACTGTGTTTTCCGATTACAGAAAAAAGACTGTAAACACTAAGTGTAAAAAACTAAAATATTTGAAAAGAATCTCAGGTAGTTATTTTAAGACCACATTAATTTCTTATTGGAATTATTCTATTTTTTATTGTTGATAGTGGACTTAATTTTCCTCCTTGGGAAAACAGCAAGTGAATCTTGTGAACAATCCACTTTTCAAGTGTCTTGAGACAAAAGTTCAGGTAGTAGCTTAATTTAGGATGTAACTGAGTTGTGTATCTATTTAAAGTTTTCTTGCCATAATCCTTTCCCTTGAAATACTTTAATTGTCCTATTGGCTGAGTATCAATAATGTTAAGGATCTGACATCTCCTTCTCTACTTTCTATTTAGGCTTTATTCTAATGTAGATCTTTGCAACAAAAATACATTGACAAAGCTAAAGTAATCCATTGGAGATTTGCAGGTCATATTAATCTTGTCACGCTATAAGTTGGAATGCTGCAGGGCCTAGGTGTAAAGTAAAAGTCTAGGTTTACGTTGTGGCTGGAGGAGGTCTCATGTATAAATTTAGAGAGATTAGGGAGTGACTCATCTGCCATGTTGTTCTTCCTTGACTTCTGCAGGGATGGGAGCAAGCCCTGCTGGAAAGTCAACATGGTCAAACAGTAGCAAGGAGAGAGTTTCTGTAAACAGATTTCTTGTTATCACTAAAACAGTGAAAAATGGCTGTATACACAACTTCCCATATATGGCTAATCTACTGGATTTCTGAAGGAAGTGACTGACAATGAAAGTGCTCTCTGTCTTCTCTAACATGTCTTTAGAGGAAATAGGGTGTGAGATTTAGAGTACACCAAAGGCTAAAACTCCATCTTACTTGAATTCTGGAAATTCTAACTATAATGATATTTCTAAAGGACAAGCATAGACTGTGTACTTCCCCTGAAGTACACTGAAACCAATCTTGAAGTGCAAAAGCCATTAGAAAGAACCTCCAAATATGCAGTATATGGTGGCAGTGATATTTATCTCAATATTAAATTCAAGAATGAGCATTCCAATTGCTGTAAATGTGGGACATGAAAAGACCAAATAATCCTGGCTGAATTTTCAAGCATGGATGTTTCATGTTCGGTTGTTTCTTTTGTTATGGTTGTTGTTTATTAAATCATTAGAAACCTAGCTTCATTGCTTAACTCCTTCTCTACACACTAGTGAGCAAGCAGTTGCCTTTTAGAAAGGGAAGAAATGTAGCCAGGTGGAGGAGAAATATAATAACTAGTGGTGTTACTTTTAGAGTCAATGCCCAAGAAACCTAAAAATTCTTTCTCACATCCTCCTGCCACCAAATCTAGCCAGATTGATATGAAAAATTATAAGGAAACTGACTCTTAACATCAGATTGAAGCATAATTCCTAGTGTTTTTTTGTCCAGTTATCTAGAACAAAATGAGAAAATTCATATCTATGGCTGGTTGGTGCCTAAGGCTGTTGCTTTTATTTAATTAAAATACCCGTGTTTCATATATTTAGTATGAAAGTACAATATTAAAATCTTTGAGGCTGGAGGACCCAGTGTGAACCGGTGTAGCTCTGTGGAGTATTATTGGCCCAGTTCTATTCTTTGAGGTCTTGTAGCACCCACAAAGGACTGTTCATTTCAGAACATGAAGACAGTGATACCCACCAGAGTTCAAGTGAAAGGTAAAGCATTTCTAAACAAAACAAGGGGAAAAGGTTCTTTTTAACAGACATAGAAATCAGAATTGCATTCTAGTGAAAAAAAAAAGAAATACAAAAAAAGAGAAAATCATAAACTGAAAACATATTGAAAAAATTTCCATTTCTTTATAAGAACAGGAACAGAAAATT
>VXAK01020110.1:0-81440 GCA_013399435.1 Arenaria interpres | reverse complement strand
TTGTTACGTAGATCTAAAGTTCTGGAAAGAATAAAAGACACATGCCTCTACAGAAAAAAACAATTATGTTGTTGGTCTAATATATTGACACTTTAGGAAAAACTGTACCTCCACAGACTTGTTACTTCTAGAAATGCTCTCAGAGAAGTGGTTCAAACAAAAAGACAAGACACTGTAGTTCAGGGGCAATGGTAGTCTTGTAAATGGGATATGGAGGAACGTGCAAATATAGTGGTTAGGTTGAGGATGGAAGACAGAGAACACGTTGGGCAGACAGAGACCAGCAAGACATGTTCTTTTTGCTTAATGAAATGAGAGCTGAGAGGAGATAATATTTCTGATAGTAAATGTGAGGTAGGGGGAAGAAATATTTACATGCCTAGCATCTAAGTTCAATAAATGAATATAAACTATTTGTGAGTAAATTAGGACCAGAAATTAGAAAATTTTCCTGCAAGCAGAGAAGAGATTATTTCTCACAAAAAAAATTCCACCAAAACAGAAGAAACCCAAGTGGTTTGAAGATGAAAGATGCTACATTTATAGAAAATAAATGACAGTCTTGTTCCCCGTGGTAGGAGAGGAAAAGACTTAATGATCTAGGAATATTTTTCACCATCATGTTCTCATCCTATTTTTCATTATCTTCTTTAATGCTTCAAATTCTCTCATGAATTCACTGGAGAGATTTTTTCACAACCTGGCAAGTCACAGAAGTGAGCTTATCATAATTTTATTCATAACCCATAGTGCTCCATTATCTGAACATGTCTGTTTACTTAAATTGGATAGTAAAAATACAGGTATCACATTCTTGGCCACAGTCAAGTAACAAGCTCTGATATTTCATTGTGGTAAATTACCTTTGCTGCTTTAATTTTCCCTCATGTGAGGGAAGGAAAGAGAGAATCTAAAAAATTCCCTTCAGCTGTATGCATGAAAACCTTTTTCTACTGAAGACAAAATTGTCTCCAGTTGATGCAGTTGATTTAAATGAGACCAAAGTCTTATCAGACACTTCTGAAGTGCACCTCCACTGGAGATTAAATGTATTCACTTGGTTTCAATGATACATATGTAGCTCAGAATTGATAATCAAAGTTGTTTGTGTACTGCTTTGTGCTTCATTATTACTGCTGTACTGGAGCTCAGAAACCATCACATTTGTGAATATAATTCTTACTTGGCTAATTTATAAACATGGTGATTTTCTGGAAAGCTGATAAAACCCGTATCTGCTTACTTAGAGTGGGGGACCTTTTCTAAAGACTTGTATCTCCTCAAAAGGGCTGTTTCTTCCTCTTAAAGATTTTCATATCAACAGAGGCCACTAACCCCTAGATCATTTTGTGATTGAAAGGATGTTTGGGTTTGGAAAACTGTACTGCCAACCACTGCTGTTCTGGTTTCATGATGTCCAGGTTCCTGTTTTTTTTCAGATTGTGGTGCCCCAGAGTCACACTGTGCCTTTTCTGTCGATGAAATATTGTGAGAAATAGAAAAGGTGCATATATCCAGCAACTTGAGGAAGGGAAAAAAACTGTTCTTGAAGCATTTGTGTCATGAAGAAGGCCGTTGTTTTTTTCAAGAAGAGTAGCCATGGACTAACTGAGGCATTGCTACACAGAAAGCAGACCATGCCTTCTCTCTTCACCGTGGTTATGACTGAAACAAGACACAAGTAGGTTAGTCATAGGTTTTCTAAATTCATTTATGTCATTTCAACATTTATATTGTTACAGGCATATTGAGATGTGTAGGCAGGATGTATAGGAGTATAAACATGTAAGAAAAGAGGAAACAAGAAAGAGTGAGAAAGGCATACTTAAAAGTAACACTCATAGAATCATTTATGTTGGAAAAGACCATTGAGTCCAACAGTAAACCACATAAACCCATTCAAACTATGTAAAACTCAGAAGCTCAGGTTGCTGCAGCTAAAACAGGAGAGAACAGTCTAGTAATGAACTAGTAATGAAGGAGAAGAATTTGATAAATTAAGAGTTAGGCTAACTAGGTTCAGTCTAGTAGCAGCATACACTGGTTCAGTCATGATGACTCCAAATGTGTCTGTTATGGTATCTAATTCCATTTTTAACAGCAGATCCTACAAGTAAGAAAATCCTATATGGATTTTTGTGGAATCAGGTTCCTTATAAATGATCCGGTTTGCATTTATGCCAGTAGCTGAGATTGAAGCTACATGGTGAATTACCATCATTCTTTTCTCACCTTAGTTTTAGTTGAATGGTGCTGCCTCTTAAGGACTCTCTGGCACTCATGCAGTTCTGGTTCAAGTAGATTGAACTAACTTCCTGGCACAAAAACCAATTCACTTTTTTGACAGGGCAAGAGAGAGGGATGAGAAGGGAAGATGAAATTTTCTGAACGTTTAGCAAATTGAATTGTCTCTCTGTGTCCGATGAGGGCTGGAGTGAGCTCAAGATAAGGACAGAAGGGCAAAAGCAGGAGCTGAGCTGTTATTAGAAAGAGTGGTTAATTTTTTTTTTCTAATTTATAATGAAATTTTAAATCAGCTTAAATTGTGTTTTATAACTTCAGCTGGGAAAACAGCACCTACTCAACAAACCCACATGCTGGAACTATTCTTTCTCTGTGTCTGTCCCAGGGCTTTTTCACATGTTTTCATGAAACAACCCAGGGACAGTAATCACTGTTTTGCTTTACAGCCCCTGGTATCCAGCTTGCAGTGATTAGGTTACTTAAACTACTATCACTCCACCTGTGTTTCAGACTATGTGGTTCTTCTCTTGCAGCTCCATTGCCCTTTGATAACGTGAACTATGCTGGTTTATCATTCCAAATTGCTTTGAGTATTTTTGTGCCTGTCGTACAAATGTAGCTGTTTTAGAGAATGAACAAAGATTTTCAGTGTATTTTTATAATGTTCAGTTACACTTACTCAGAGCATATACTGAGTAAACATTAGATCATCTGGAAGGTTATTAATACCTGCCAGCAGATAACATTACAGAGCAAAGTTTATTTTTCCTTAATCTTGGCAATGGTAAAACAGACAGGTCAAGTGATGAGTGAACAGAGGAAAGTAACACCTTTACTTTTTATAGCCACCCACTTCTATTTTCCCATTTTTTGGATTTTCTTTGAGAGGTTAAAAGGGATATTTGTGCTCTTTACTATGTTAAAGTGTACAGTGAGTTGATAAAAGACTGAAAAGGACATTTCATCATCTATCAGCCTTGAACTTCATGCAACTGCTTTGTTACAGTGTAGGCTTTGTAGTTATCTTTTGAAAGCAGAATGGTTTCATCACTACCTCAGGGAGATAAAAGGAAGCCAGAATAAAATGTTATTACTGCAGAGCAAAAGATCAGCTTATCAATCAGTTACAATACAAATGTATCACAAAAGGATGACACGGACACCTGGTCAGAATGTGATATCACAAAGAGGTTCCTAAGCTTCCTTTTATGCAGTTGTTGCTACTATGTAACTGAGAGAAAATTTTCACAAGATACTGAGACTTGTTGTGAGAGGAGGTGCAGACTTTATCAATGATGTGTGCAAAGACTTGTGGAATAAACCATTATGGACAAAAAAACCAACAAAACCCACCCAACTCCCCCCCAAAAAACAGAGAAAGAAAAAAAAAATATTTATGCTTAAAGATCAGAAGAAGCTAAGGCAATAAAGAATTTAATTAGATGTATTTGTTGTAGTGAAAATACTCAAGTGTTAAGTTCCAGTTTACCTTCAGTCATTGGAATGGCACAGTTTGGAGGGCTTAACAGCTCCCTTTGCTGGTAACAAGCAGAAGTACAGTATGTGTGCACGTTCCCCAGTTGAGTTTGCTGCACCAGGTTTTAATTCGCTTCGCAGGCAACAGGTCCTGAGTCCCGGTTTCATTTATGGTATGATAAATCTTTTCAATAATTCAACTCCAAGGAAAAGTATAGACAGAGCATCAAAAGCAACAGGGAAACAAATTAATCTAGTATAAATATACTAAATGAAATTAAGGTGAAGCCGAAACATGGTTTGATACAAACTTTCATTAGAAGTTCTGACAAACAGAAAATAAAGAAAATTATTCTCTATAATATAGCCAAAATAAGACTGACTGAGAAAGGTAATTTTTCTAACAAATAGTACAACACAAAAAGCTAATCCATAGCCTATCCCCTTACCAGGAACCTTAAGCAGATCAAGAATGCTCACCTGGAGCCTTTCCCTAATCCCAAAAGATAAATCTTAACCCTCAAAGGTGAGCTCAATACCCAGTCCTGGCCAGCATGCAAACCCCTAAGCAGAAATCCTAATGAAGCCTTAGCCACCCTAACCCGAGGTTATCACCTGCTCGCTCTAAGCTTTAAGTGCTAGAGCCCTTTCCTAACCTTAGCTCGCATGTGTTAAGCCCCCAGGAGGCAGAAAAAAGGCAGGGATTGTGAGGTTATGGAGCTAAAGCCTGGAGAGATGAGTGTGATGGGCAAGAAAAACAGGGAATTTTGTCAGGGAATTTCAATCAATATAATTTACTGCCAATTAACAAAACTTTTAATTACTGACTCTGGTATAGAAAAAAACCGAAACAAAACCAAATAAACAATCAGGGAAACCACCTCAGTTTCCCTCTGAGCCTCTCTGCTCTCTCTTTTCATGCCTCCAGTCCATTTACTATGTGTTACACTCAGTCCCTTTGGTGAGTCAACGGATGGTGCAGGAGATTGGGGTTGGTGTGTAGTTGTTCCTTTTCTTTTGCTGCTCCTCATTTCTTACTTGACTGCTTCAATGTAGTTTCTTCCACCAGCCACAATCCAGAGTCATACCTTCTCCTGAGTCTCTGCTATGTTCCTGTCCAGTGTGATATTTGTCTCCAGCCCTTGCTCAGGCTACTCTTTGTCCCCAGTGCCTGCTTCTTCAACCTTTCTCCTACTCTGCTGTGCTCCTCCTCGACATTATGTCTTCTGCTCTAGTACCATTGTCTCTTTCCTTGTCTCTTTTCCTCAGCATTTACCACCTAATTTATTTTTTTTTTCCCAGAGGTTGCAGAAACTCCTCTGATTCTGGTACAGATTCTGGAGACAGGATACTGGCCTAGAGGGACCTTTGGCATGAACTATCACACATTGATCTTATCTGGTGATCTTCTGAAGTGTATATATAAGGGATTTTGTATTCATCCTTTTGCCAGATTCCAAACAGTTTGTGGTAACTCAAGCACCTTTTCTACCTAGAGCCTTCCTTCCAGGGCTGATAAAAATCTTACAGGATCATATTATGGTTTGAAAATAAGTCTGACAGCTTTTGATTGAAAACAGACTTGAAATAAAAAATAATTGCTAATAATCAATTTACAGTCAGCCTAATTAGCTGATATTTTAAATTATATAATACATAGGAACTCATAACCTAAAACTAAGCGATAGATTTTGAAAGTGTCTAAATATTACAGCTTCTCCCCATTCCCCTTATTTAAGCCACATCAGACACTTTTCCTTTTCCTTACTGAGCTAACCTCAGACTCTTCATTCTTTGTATCTTCCAATATAACCACTAATCATGCTTCATTTTTTGGCCTAAGTTCCCTCTGCGTATTATCACTGAGGTTTTCTGGTGGCTAAAGGTTTCATCATTTAATGCTTATGTATAGCCAATCATTTGAATTTGTCTTTCATAACCCTCCCGGCATGAATGTATTATTTATTCCTTTGCACACTTAACATAGCCCATTCTTCATAATGTGCTTGTCTGACTCTCACTGATAAATGAGACATGAGGATGGGACACAATGAGGTGCTTGAAATTTGAGCAGGGAGAGGATTCAGCTCCAGACTTTAGATGCTTCTGGCCCAAACATAAATCTTGAGCCATTTGAGACGCTTTCTTGTATCCCATCCACCTGCAGCTCCAGAAGAATGCAGACTTCCTGTAGACTGTGTCATATTTCTCAGATTCATTTGGATATCTCAAATCAAGGCTGGTGGTACAAGACCCCCTGGCAGCAACGCAAGCTGGGGATTGATGGTTTAAGGAGCAGCTCTGCAGAAAAGGCCCCGGGAGCTCTGGGGGACAGTGAGCTGAATATAAGTCAGCAGTGCACCCTGGCAGCAAAGACAGCCAGGGATGAATCAACAGAAGTACAGAGCACAAGTTCAGGGAAGGGATTGCCCCCCACTTTGCTCAACACTCACTAGGCTGCACCAATAATAGTGCAGCCAGTTTTGGACCCCCCCGGGTACAGACATTGATAAACTGGGGCAAGTTAGGGAAAGATCACCAGGATGATTTGGGCTGGAGCACTTGTTCTGTGAGGAGAAGCTGAGGAACCAGAGCTTGTTCAGCCTGGGGAAGACATGGTTGCAGGGGGACCTGACAGCAGCCCCCGGTGGGAGGGGCTACGGGGAGTCACTAAGAGCCAGAGCCAGGCTCTTTAGAGTGGCACTTGGTGGGAGGATGAGAAGCAATGGGCATAAGTTGGTAAAATTGAGTTTCAGACTGAGCGTAATGAGAAATTTTTTCCCCATGTGGGCAGTCAGGCAGTGGAACAGGTTGCCCAGGGAAGTTGTGCTGTCTACATTCTTGGAAGTCTTCAAAATCTGACTTGATAAAGCCCTGAGCAACCTCATAGCTGTCCCTGCTTTAAGCAGGGGATTGGTCTAGAGACCTCCTGAGGTCCCTTTCTACCTGAATTATCCTGTGATTCTATGATTCTGTCTGAGATTAAGATAGAGATTAGATTTAATTGTTTTAATCTGACTCAGTAGCTCTCATTGCAGTCTAGTACTATCTGAGCTGCTCTAGGGTGTCTCACCTGGCTTTCAGCTTCTTGTTCAGAAGGTAGCAGGTCTCCAATTGCTCCTGGGTCACATCTGCTAACTCCTTTTACTTGTTTTAGATCCAGCAGATGTCTAAGTTGACTCCAAATGCTGTTTGCAACTGAATTAAGTCCCTGATCACCTGTTGCTATGTTTGGAGCTTAGACATCAAATCACACATAAACATCCACACAGACATCTAGCTTTGGGTGTGAAAACCCCAAACTGAACCCCAGCTGTAAATTCAAAACTAAATGCATCACATGAGCTAGGTGTTTAAACTCCCAGCATAGCCAGTTGCCTAAACTTAGCTGCCCAGTTCCCTTTTGGACACTAGAGTATATGAGACATTTCTGTTGGACTGTCGGACCCTGTGGGTCCCAACAGGAAGTTTAGAAGAGCCCGGTGTTTCTGGAGTGCGAGCTGGAGGCAAATGAGAATACTCAAGGATATCCAGGTGGCACTGAATGAAACATGCCCAGATGTCCACATCTGGTGTACTCACTGTACTCTGTAGTCAGTGAAGAGAAATGAGGACCTGCTCCCAGTGGTTCAGTCATTTTAACTGAGGTGTCCGCATTCAAGATCACCATTTTTTTGTCTTCCTTGCTGATGACCAAACTTCTGTGTACATATGGCATATGAAAGTCAGATTTTGCTTTCACATCTACCAGACATCATTTTCACAAGGACCACCATAGCATGCTCCATATGCCCTGTGGCTACCCAACAGGTAAATAATTGACTGGTTTTGGTTTCTTCTGTGTTTTGGTGTCACCCTTGAATTACAAAGTGCATTTGAGTTTTGGAAGATGAGAAAATCCAGGGAGAGACATTAACTATTGAAGACATGTAATAAATTCAGTGCTTGTGAATTCAGGCAAGTAACTTTAGAAATCTATGTCAGTAAATTTTGCCCTTGAGATTTCCTCTGTTGGCCCATGACCGCCTGTAGTGCAATCAACTTAGGTTGGTGTTAATATAAGGTAATCTCCTTAGGCTCTCTTCATAGTCACTGAAGACAAATAGGCATCTTCAGACTTCCCTTGGCTGCTGATTTAGGGTAGGATAAATCACCTGTGAAAGTATTTATTTTCTCTCGATGACTGAAAAGGGAATGGAGGAGAATAAAATCAGACTAACTATAAAACACCTAAGTTAGATCTGAGGAACACTTATGTTGCTTTTAAGCTTTCCCTGCTTAATCCATTTATCAGGTTATTGTCTAAGGGACAGATGTTTCTGATGGAGCTTCCTCACCATGAAAGGCATTGTATGTTCTGTGGCATACTTAGTGGAGGTGGTGATTCATATTATGTCAGAGACCATATTGCAATTGGTAGGCTGTTCATTATTTTCCTTGGTTTAGATCAGCTATAAGCTGTTAGTTTGTGTCTTGCGTATTACTTTCACAGCATTGGCACATCCTCCTTGTGACTTTTTTCAATACTTCAGCATTTTCCTGGGTTGTGTTCTTGCTCTCGCAGTTAACTGAATATTTGGGGCATGCATTGTCCTGCAAACTGGGCTCTGTTTTCTTCTGTGCTGTTGTTAATGCTATGTTTTGGTTAACTTTTTTTTACGTTAGTGTAGATATTATGCAATGGTACCTTCCCTTCAGAGGATTGTTTCACAGTGGTCTTTATACCACTAGATGGCAATATTAGGTAAACTACAATTATGTTTCTCACAAACCCCCGATCCTAAACGCACACACATCTGTATCAAGACAAAGGGAAACATGTTTCAAGAGAAATATTGCTGTATTTCTACACAGCATGTACTGCTGGCGATCTGTCATGTCGTAGGATGGGACTTAAGCATAAGATATTCGCTTTTCCTTGTGGAAGTGGGATTCCTTGTGATCACGTTTTATTAGGTGCAAATTACCTTTCTGTGTTTTGTCCTTCCTTTCTTGGTTGTCAGTTATGTTTTGCGTGTAACTCTTTCCAACCCCTTCATATGTGGAAGCTCTTGTATTCAATTTATTGCTTTTTTGTTTATTCTGGCTTTGATCTCTGTTTCTGCTTCATACATGAGTTAAACTCCTGCAGAAGAAAGCCAATTGCCCAGTGCGGCCTGACGGTTGTTGATCTTTGGATGGTATTTATGGAATCATGGAAGAACGCACAAACGGCCTTTGCCAAAGGTCTGTCTGTGCTGTCCTGCAGGAAATAGTTCGACAGTTTTATTCATCTTGTACTATTTTAGCTTGTACTTTTAAAATTTGATTTGAAAAGTTACGGTTTGACATGACTTAACAGCGAGGAGGTTTCATTATTTTATTTTTCATCCCTGTTCCCCTATCTTGATCTAGTTTTTGTAGAAGCATTTATAACTACTTTTTTGGTTGTTTATTTTTAAATAAATTACATTCTCCAGCTGGCTGTCCTGCCTGTCTTTTCTCATGGGCTTCTGCCTGCCAAAACCTTGGGTCCTGAATATTAGCCAACTCACCAAGAATCCCCTCAGCCTCTCCACCTCTTTACAGCCATCTTGTACAACGTGTACGTATACAGACAGAGGAAAGGTAAAAGATAAGCAGAGGGACAACTCTGTGAAGAAGGAGAGGAGATGAGAAGAAGGAAGCTTTGAAGTGCACAGGCTTGAGCTGGTAGCTAGGGGACATTTAAGAAGGATGGAGAGCCATCAGAAAATAATGATGAGAACCTAAAATGAAATACAGGATGTCACCAGCCCTCAGGGAAGTATCAGAGAGGCCAACAAAAACTAGAACATCAAAAAGGGTAATAAAACTAAGGGAAATAACAGTAATGCAGGTGGCTAACTGAGAAAGTAGGCATTAGCTATGTAGGACAGTATAAAGCCTGTCAAAAGCCCTAGACTGTTCAAGCACCAGGCTCCACCTCTACAGTGCTTATAAAATCAATGAGACCAGTGTGAAAACTAAAAGTTTGTCTATCATAGTGAAGTATGCAAGAGCAGAAAAATCATCACTTTTCCCTGGAGTATCAAAAAGGGCTCCTGGGTAAGAGAACCAGGTTGCACTCAAGCTAAGGGTAATGGATGGAGGAAAAATTGTGTCTCCTGTATAGTAAGTGCTATATGGTCTTCATTTTTACTGCTCTGGACTTCTGCATCCTTTCTTATGTCTCTACCTGGAAAATATATGAGCAATGAATTCTTGGGGCCATTTCAGTTTGTTCTCAATGCAACAGGATCCTTATCTTACATGTGGAAATCTTACATATAAATGCTTCCCAAATAATGGATGTTGATAACAAACAAGATTGGTCAGAGGGTGTGTTCTTCAGAGGGGAATTGTAAAAAAAACCAAACACACAAGCAATATATAAATATTCTTTTTGAAATATCTTTTTGCTGCAGTCAAAACACTGCAGAAAAACTGTCTCTTGATGCCATTTCTGAAGAGTAAAGAATAAATTACTTTTCCCCTCTCACTCTGTTTCAATAGTGTAAGAATCTTGTCCTTTATTATTGGTTAGGAGTTTCATTTTAATAAAAAGAAATTTTTTCAGGTTCAGAATTTACTTTATTCTGGTTCTTATATTCTATCATACAATGTAATATTATATTTTCATATAATCTATTTAGTATTTCACCTGATAGCTTTTCTGGTCTTATCAAAATCAGAACTGATATTACAAAATAACCTCAATTTTCTAAATATAACAATGACTGCTTTTTATTATAAAAAACCAAACCAAAACTGAAATTTCTGCTTAAAAAAAAAAAGAGACAAACTTTATTTCTACCTAGAGACCATTTTAGAAAATTCCATTTTCATGGATTAACATATAAACATAACATATTCTTCTGTTTGCAATTATTCCGTGGGACTACACTGAATTAAAACTTTCCATGAATGTCCCTTATATAACATGAAATGATTACCAGCCTGGATAAGGAATTAAAATGTCAGCTGTGGGTAGGACTGCAAAATTAGGCAGTGAACTGACGATGGTGGAAAGATTGACACAAATCACTATTAGCCTACTAGACTAAACGGGTCACTATTGAAATAAGGTATAATACCACATCATAAATTACTACAGCACGTGCAGACTGTGATTCCACCTATTATACAGTAAAAAATTGAGAAGTATTTTTTTTAAACCAGATTATAGCTAGATGCTGCTAAGTGCACCACAAATCAGCTCTGTCAGCAAAGCTGAGGGGATAGAAAAGTGCAGTGCAAGGTGGGAGCCTGTCACTGACACTGGAAACCTTGTTTTTGCCATTGCCAAACTCTAGCGTGGACCTGCAGCCTGAGTGGGATAATTCTGCAAGGCTTGCTTTCTGCTGTGTTATTTCTGCACTAATTGTAAACCAGAGCAATCACCACAGTCACAGGTTTGGAAAAAAAATATACAAGGTACAAAGAAACCTTTGACAACATTTTCCTAGTTCTCTAACTTGTTGGCCTAGTCAAATCTCATATTGTTGTCTTTTCTTTACGGTCTTTTCTTGAATATTATTTGGTTTATTTATTTCACAAGCACTGATGAAGCAATGCACTGAATCATTCAGTTGTCTGGGGTTAGCAATGTCCATTGATACTCCATCTCCTCAGCTTTTCCCTACAAGGCCCAGGAGCAAAGGAGGTGTTTTATTCCAGCAAGCAACGTGAATATGTGGTGAGTATGGCTGTGGATCCCTGAACTTTGGGTCACAATGTCAGCTGCAGGGCTGTGACAGGGCTCTGGAGAAAAGCCATGATGTGACTCTGCTAGGTGATAATCTGTCAGAGGCAGCTCATAGAGTTTTGCCATTTGCCATTGAAACACAGATTTTATTTTGGATTTCTATGTCCACCAATTCTGATGTCAACAACATTTTAAAAACAGCTGCTCGGTTTCTGCTTATCCTGTTTGATGGATTGATTGGATCTCCAGGTGCGGACACCGAGTCCAGTGAGCTCAGACGGTGCGTTTGCTCTTTGGACATCCTCAAATCACCAGTCTAGTGGCCACACTAGAGATTCTCTCTTTTTACATGCTTTGTAGTGCTCTTGTGGGAGATTTCCAGGTCTTCCAGGCGTTTTAGGTGCCCTCTCATTTGAGAAACTATCCTGGGCTAGTAGGTTAGGATACATAAAATGCTATAGTACCTTGGCCAGATTCTGCTGCTTCTCTAATTAGTGGTGTATTGCTACAGTAGAGGTCAATCAACATGAGCGAAGGTGAAAAAACATTACCCCATTACCCACTAGTTTGCCCCCTCACAATGTTTACACAATTCTTAGCTTTCATGGGAGGAATGGTGCCTGTTGGAAAACATAATTAAAAAAAAAAAAGCAACTGGTGCCCCATTCTAATGCTTATTTTAGTAAAAAATCTCTCACGTTGATTTTTCTTTTTTATTTTGATGTTAAAGATTCTGTGAAACCAACTGTAACCAACTATACAAACATAGAAAGCTCTCTTTTTTTGGGGTGAATCCTCAAAGCAGAAGTAAAATTTCATTGAGGATTGAGCTTCACCTTCTAATTCATACATGAACTGATTTATGCCATTTCCAGCACATTTAAGCACGTCCTTCCCCATCAGCAGGCAATTGTGAAAAGAGAGGGTGTGGGAAGGGGAGGATGGTATTTGCAGCAGCATGACCATATTTTATTACTGCTATTCCACCAGTGCATCACGTTCTGACTGCAAGCAGCCCATTAACAAAGATGCCTGATGCAATTAAAATACATTTTGGTAGGAGACAAATGTATGTATAAAAATACACTTATGGAAAAAAATACACATGGAAAAATATGCATATAAAATATATAAAAATTTATATAATCAAATGCATTTCGTGTAGTTTCTGTGTGAGTACAAATAATCACTTCATTTTTTTCCCTGTGTATTTTTTTAATCAGCCTGAGGCACAGTGGGAGGTATTGCTTCAGCTTTTCAATAAGGAAGGGTTCAGGATTAAGGGGGGCTCTGCCTTCAAAGCCATGCTAGGTCCGGAGGGAGTCTCCTCCTGGGGTTTCGGCGTTGGAGGGTCTTTGAAGTTTTTTGGATTTCCACTTACCAGGTGGTCTTAACTCATAGCGGTGTCTCCTCTGAGCTGCAGTTGCACCGCACGGCAGGGAACCTACCTGCTTCGCTTTCTGGAGTAAAGAAGCCACAGGAAAAATTATGCTTTTGCAGGATGGTTATATCTCTTATGGGAGCACAACAATCCCTGCTTCAGAACCTGACAGGGAATAGAAATATCTGCCAGATAGCAGAAAGCCTGATTCAGTTAAAAACTAGCGTTTAGCAGTAGTGGAAAGAGCCGCCTGAATCCAGCCATTAGATGGCAGAATTGATCAAGCAATAACCCGATTTTAGCGCTGGTGTACTGTATGCCCCAAACCAGATGGTTTAAAGAATAGATACCAAGTAGCAGCTGGTGCTTGTATATATTCCCGAAATACCATACCTGGCCTACCTGCAGGCACTTTGAACTAACAGAGACCACAGTATTTGTATATCATTTCCAGAAGCAGCACTTCGGGGACTGGGGATCAGAGCATCAATCAATGAGCATTGTTAGATCTTTCCGAGGCGTGTGCCTTTGAAGACCTGTACCTGTGTAAATATTGACCATCATGATGCTGTCTGGCTATACAGTTTTGGCAATAGCACAGGTACAATCCACTTTTGTGTTTCCCTACAAGCTGTTGCTTTAAGAGGTATCTGTTCTGAGGTAAATCCGCTCAGCCAGGTTTCAACTGCAGTTAGTTTCTTTGGGCATCAGGCAACTTCATTAAATTACTTCCCATTAGCAGCTCATTACCAGCAGTTAAATTCTGTGGGAGGCGATTTCTAAAATTTTAACCATTCTTCTCCTGTATAACTGCAATATCTTTGGATAAAGAAGCACAATACTACCAAATCTAACAACCCTGAAACCCACATAATTTCATTACCTCTTTCCCTTTCTGTGAGAAAAAAAAATATAAATTTTTAAATCAGCTTACTGACTCCAGTAAATTATTTCAGGAGTAACTTTCCTATTACTCTTCTTCCCATTAAAATTCCCTGTAGTCTAATTGCTGTTCTTAAACTATACATACCTCTAGCTTCAGATTAAGATATCTTATATTCTTCCTTAGTGCCTAAAGACAGTATTTCATATTGACTAGTCCACACTAAGGAAAACTAGAGAAAGGAACTTGAACAGAATATAGATAAACTACATCTAGAATTATCAATTTTGTGTGCAGAAGTAATATTGACAGGTATGCCTCTAAGTAGTTGTTCATACAGTTGTTTAAATACGTTGCATCTGTATATGTGATTGGCTCCAAAAGAAACTTAAATGATTTTAACTCTTTCTCCTGGGATCCAAACTGGCATACTAATCTTTTTCTTTCAAAGTTTCAAGTCGGATATTTGTTATCTTTCTTTTCTTTTCTTTTTTTTTTTTCAGTTTCCCTGCAAGTGCATATAAATTCAGATAAAAAAAAACAACACCAAACTGGTCTGTATTTCACAGTTGACTTCAATTTATTTCTTCTTTATAAGGACATTGGGATTCATACCTTCTGACACTAAGTATCTACTTCTGAACTTGTCACCTGAGATCTCTTTACAGGCAGTGGAAAGCAGTAGTCACTTCTAGAGGCAATTCATCCCATCCATTTTAGATGTCTGCTCTAGAAGTGATGATTTCTCTCCAGTGACTCTAAAAAGAGCCTGGGGGGGACTTAGCTGAGATACAGATGGACAATCTCAACATGTGGTCAGGTGAATCCTACTCTGAGACTCTAAGGTCTTGCAATCAGGACTGCAATATTTTGCTGTCTTTTTGGGTAAGCACTGGATGGAATCTGTATATGTTTTGCTACACAGAAGTAGATTGTGAGGGGAATAATCCAGCAACAGCCTATATTTTAGAGGTGACCAGAACACTTACATATGTAAATCTACTAGTCAGGATTATAAATACGTGTATTTATGTTAAGATAGAGTGGTGGGGTAATCACATCAATTAGCTGAAAAATTCTCAGTACTTAAATGTAAAACAGATATTAAAATTAAATTGTAACAAATAAGCGTGTTACAAATGGTTGCATCAAATTGTGCTTTGCTGTATCAAATTCGATTTTTATTTGATTATGCTGTGATCTCATTTTCACTTCACTGAGTAAATGATTTGACCAAATCTTCTAGGCCTAAATTCTAAGCTGAAACAAGCAATAAGATAAATAACTAGAAAACCACTTAATTAACTTCAGTATATTTGAAGGACCATTCTCTCTCCTGATATTTACTTTGGTATGAATGACAATAGCACTACAAATTTAACAAGTGTGAGAGTGGAACAGCCTCCCTAGCAAATTCTGTTACCACTTTAAATTCTTTCTTCACAGCTCTCATTCCCAGTAGTTTTGGACAACTCAAGAATGGACATATTTATCCTTTTTCTGCGGTTTTGTGTGTTTTGTTTTCATAACCACAAAGAAGCGCTTGGCTATAAAGAAGATACAAATTGATTTCTAAAGCTTGCTTTGACAGTATTGCTTCTGCTATTACTTGTTATACACAGTGAGTCAGCCCAAGATTAATTTCTAAAGACCTACTCTAAATTGCCAAGACTTCTTCAGTATGTGGAATCCTAGTTCTTCACTTAATTATATTCCCTGCTAGTTTTCTAGTCAATCAACAGCTGCCAGCAACGTGCATCCATGTGAAATACCTCCCTCGTCTTACAAAAAAATCTGCTAGTCTAACGTAACAGACAAACTATGATATATGAACGTGTTGCAATCAAAGGAGCATCAGCAGTATTTTTGACTAGCACTTTGTATGTACAATAGTGGGCTGCTTCAAAAGGAACACCGAATGTCCAGTGAGTGTTTGTATCAATGGTTAAAACCTGTCCCCCAATTTTAATTGGCTTCTTGATGTGTGATATTCTTATAGAGAAACTCGAAAGGAGTTAACAATTTTCATTTCCTTCTTGATGTATGACAGAGAAACCTGAAATGAGTTAACAGTAATTTCAGTATCTTTGAGTCTCCCAGAGTAGGTGATCTGGAGGCTTCATCCAATTTTTGTGATATATTAAGTCTTGACTACAGTATTCTCAGTTCTCTTATTAATTTCTGCTTCCATGCAGCTCCACAGAAGGTTACAAGTGTCAGTAATTTGTTTCTTGTTGAAATAATTAGAGTAATGCTTTCTGCTAGCAACATTTTGCAGCCTAAGGACAGCATAGGACCACTCAGTTTAGTTCATTGCTTCAGGTAGCTGGTATGTGAAATTAAAAAAGTAAGCCATGTCGATTGGACTCACATGGGTATATCTTTCTCTGGGCTGATGAACTGAACTTTTAGAATTAGTGTTGATATGAATAGTCATAGTTTCAAATTCAAAATACCTTATAGATACTCTCTGCAATATTCCCTGACAAGTGTCTTTTTAAGGGGCATTACTGATATTAAAACAAAATTTCAAAGGTGGTAAATGAGGTGTGTAAAGAACAAATAGTTTTTTAAGCATTGACTTTACTGTGAATGGTATAGCCATCCTTCAGTTTATCTTAATATTCAAAGGGGCTTCATAGTTATTTATGCTTTAAGATATTTTTGAATAATTCTTACGGATAAAATCTAATTATTCAAATTAAAACAACCCATAACATTGAAGAAGTAGCGACAGTGAGAGAGTTTTATTGACCTTCAACAAGAAATACTTCTAGATAAGCACTGACTTTAAAAAAAAGCTTTAGCTAATTTTGGGCTGCTTAAAATTCCTGTGAGTTTTATGGAATGTCTCAGCCTAGAGACTCTGGCACTAACCAACTATGCAATGCAGACAGACATTATAATTTTATTGCTAGTGCATGTAATGAAAAGTCTTTTTTCTTAAAAAAAATAAAATAATCACAGCTGCATAGTATATCTCTGCTTAAGAGCTTTATTTCAGGTACAAATTATAAGAAACTTCATTGATTTTAGTGGATTTATTCTGGAGTTCTGTACATATAAATGCCTCCAGAATTTGTACTTTTAAATTCCATTCATTGTGAACAGTTGAAGGTTCCTGAAACCTTACTGAATTACATTTTTACAAAGCAAGCAATTAGGTTCAACACAGTCAGAGTTTGCAAAGAAGATTGCTATATAGTGCTTCTTTTGTCTGACGCAAAGAGGTATGGCAGTTCTGTGGCACTTGCTCATGTTCATGTCTATTTCGGAAATACAGACAAATTCATCCCTAAAATGGTGTGGCCAAAGTCCATTCTTCTGCACAACAAGCGCTTTACCAAAGCAAAAGGGTAATTAAATGGGATATCATCCAAGGTAGCAAATGTCTTACACTTCATATTTCCGCCACTAGCATATATTAATGCCACAAGTGTACTAATTGTTCCCTGGGGTATGCTGGGTGCCAGCAAGCTGAAGCAGTGACAATTGTGATATCTAAGCTATCTGGAAGATACACTGACAACATATGTATGTATAGAATTGTGAATACTGTGCCTTGGTATTCAGGTGAATCACTTTGAGATTGTCTCTGAAGGGAGTCTTGGGTATGATTCTTCTTTATATTACTATGCTGCTTGTTTTCGTGATTGATTGTAACCAAACAATGCATTTGTAGCCAACTTACACTAATACCATCAGCTGCCACTTGCATTTCACAGTCCGTAATGCAGCTCTTATGAATTTGAGCCAATCTTTGCAGTTATATGCAATCTGCTGGGCCATGGATCAACAAGATGCTCAAATGAAGGACTTTTACAGCAATCTCATAGCTATGTAACCCTATGCAGAACCTTTGCTGGCTCATTGACTGCTGTTCATGCTGGAATTGCTTTGATATTTATGGTTTGATATGGACTTCTGTTTTTAACTGGATTTTCGTTATCTTTTTCTTCTCTGGCAGTCTAAAAATGATCTGCCAAAATAAATATGTGCTTAGGTTTATTATTACTGCAGATTTAATGGCTACACTAGAAGAAAATAAAGAAAAGATACTATTTTACAGAAAAAAAAAGGAAGTTTATATATCAGTAATATAAAATTATGGTAAATTGTTATGCATAGACTTCCTAGTGCCCACCACTTTCCTTGGTGTTTTGCTTGCCCTACTACTGACCCTCAGAGTCCTGACATTGACAGCTTCCATCTGGATTTTGGGGGACATATGGGGAATTGTCAGCATCTGAAGTGTTATGCTGCAAGGAGTATGATGTTGATGCTGATGCTTTTTTCCTCCTCATTTTAATATCCACTAGGAGTCCTTTTGATATTTGCTAAGAAACTTTTACAACTTCCTCTTTTTTCATTACTTTTGCATCTCCACATCACACCTGCACTTACTATATACAGTGCCTTCACTTTCACTATGCTTTGTTCTCTTCTTTACCCCTAAAACCAGTTTTATGCAGCTCTAGGTGTGCATTTTTTTATGTCAACACTAGTGAACTCCTTACAGGCATTGTGTCTCCGGTGTCAAACCTGTGCCGTTTTTTAGTTACTTCTCACCTGCACTTGTCTACACCACATCATAGAATCATAGAATCATAAAATGATTTGGGTTGGAAGGGAAATTTAAAGATCATCTAGTCCAACCCCCCTGCCATGGGCTGGGACACCTTCCACTAGATCAGGTTGCTCAAAGCCCCATCCAGCCTGGTCTTGAACAATTCCAAGGATGGGGCATCCACAACTTCTCTAGGCAACCTGTTGCAGAGTCTTACTGGTCTCATCATAAAAAAAATTTCACCTTTGTGTGAAACCTACCCTCTTTCAGTTTAGAACCATTGCCCCTTGTGTTGTCATTACAGGCCTTGGTAAAAAGTCTTACTCTGTCTTTTTTGTTAACTCCCTTTTCGTATTTTGAAAGGCAGCAATAAGGTCTCCCCGAAGCCTCCTCTTCTCCAGGCTGAACAACCCCAATGCTCTCTTTCCTCATAGGACAGGTGTTCTAGCCCTGTAATCATTTTCATGTCCTTCCTCTCGACCCACTCTAACAGGTCCATGTCTTTCTTGTACTGGGGACCCCAGAGCTGGACAGAGTACTCCTGGTGGGGTCTCACAAGAGTGAAGTAGAGGGGTAGAATCACCCCCCTCAATCTGCTAGGCCATGTATCCTTTTATGCAGCCCAGGATACAGTTGGCTTACATCGCTAGCTGAAGTCCAATTTTTCATTCACCCGTATTCTCAAGTCCTTCCCGGCAGGGCTGTTCTAAATCCCGTTATCACCCAGCCTGTATTGAAACCAGGGGTTGCCCCAACCCAGGCACAGGACCTTGCACTTGGCCTTCTTGAACTTCATGTGGTTCACAGGGGACCACTTCTCTAACTTATCAAGGTCCCTCTGGATGGCATCCCTTCCCTCTATCAAATCAACCACACCACTCAGCGTGGTGTCGTCTGCAGACTTGCTGAGGGTGTGTTCAATCCCACTGCCTATGTCATTGATGAAGATATTAAATAATACTGTTGCCAGTATGGATTCTTGAGGGACACCACTAATTTCTGGTTTCCACTTGGACATTTATCCATTGACTGTAACTCTTTGGACATGGCGAGCCAACTAATTCCTTATCTATCTAACAGCTGGTCCATTAAACCATATACCTCTGATTTAGAGGTAAGAATATTGTGGAGGACCACATCAAAGACTTTAGAGAAGTTCAGGTAGATGACATCCATAGCTCTTCCCTTGTCCACTGATGCAATCACTCCACTGTAGAAGGCCACTAGGTTAGTCAGGCAAGATTTTTTTTTGCTCTTGGTGAAGTCATGGTGGCTGTGTGTAATTCCCTCCTTGTCTTCCTTATGTTTGAACATATGCTCCAGGTGGATCTGCTCCATGACCTTACCAAGCACAGAGCTGAGGCTGACTGGTTGGTAGCTCCCAGGTTCCTCCTTTTTACCTTTTTAAAAATAGGTGTAATGTTTTCCTGTAAGCATTTCACAGGTGTTTCCCTGTTGATTCCTAATACATTAGCAGCCCTTGGCTCTTCTCTGTTGCTCAAAACTCCATCTCTTTCCTCTGCTAAATCTAGTTTAAAGCTCTCCATATAAGTCTGGATAACTTCTTGGCAAAGACCATCTTGCCCTACATGGTCAGGTGAATCCAATCAGCTCCCAACAGACCCAGCTTCTCAAAGCTAGATCCATGATCATAGAAGCCGAAACCTGGAGTACACCACCAGCCACAAAGCCAGGCAGTCACATTTTCAATTAGTGTCCTCCTTCCTAAAGCCCTTCCTCTGACTCTTGTTGTCATCCTTGTGATGGAGTTAATGTTCTTTGGACATGTTGTTTTATGTTATACTGACTCTTGGCCTATTACTACAGGCCTTGGTAAAATGTCTCTCTCAATTTTTCTTGTGAGCACTTTTAAGTATTGAAAGGCCACAATAAGGTATCCCCAGGGCCTTCTCTTCTCCAGACTGAACAACCTGAATGCTCTAATTCATTGTCAGGGGAGATTTTCCAACCCTCTGATCATGTTTGTGACCCTCCTCTGGACCCACTGTATTAGATCAATGCATTTATTTTATTAGGACTCTGGAGCTGGATGCAGTACTCCAAGTGGGGTCTCACCAGAGCAGAGTAGAGAGGCAGTATCACTTCCCTCAACCTGCTGGCCACACTTCTTTTGATGCAGCCCAGGATACAGCTGGCTTTCTGAGCTGCAAGAGCACATTGCTATCTGTCCTCACTGGCATCATAAATGTTTCATTCTACAAAGAATGACTCCTTGTTACTATTATATATTCAAAATGTATTGTTGTACCATACAAACAGAAGCAAAAGTAAGACAGGCTAGGCATAGCCATCTGGTTGGAAGAAAAATTGATGTTGCAACTGAACCAAATAAAATCAAAGCTCCAAGACAATCAAACCAAGTTAAGACAAAAATAAACCCAGTAAACGTCAGTCCTGAGACCTTGAAAACCGAAGGTTTGCAAACCCAGTGCAGTTAACCAAGGTTCAAACACCTACTCTGAATGGTGCAAAACCTCTCATGTCTGCCTCCCACAGCCCTGGGAATTGGTTTTCCAATGGAAGGGGGAAGGCTCTTCTTTCTTGCAGCAACACTTTGGGCTTTTCCTCAGGAGTATGTTTCCCCTTTTTATTTGGGACTCATCCAGATCATTAGTGTGTCTTCCCTCCTTGTGTAGTGCTCATGATTTTATCTGTTTGGATGAATTTGATTGCTCTCAAAACTGCAGGAAGAAACATTTTTACTATGCTAGCATCAGTTCAGATAAAGCAAGACCCGTATCAGTGCGGGTTTTCTGTAGGGTCATCCTTTTTACCATCAGCTTATTTTCTGAAGGCTTTAGAACAATTTCAGCATCACATAAGCAGTACTGCATAGATTTCAGTATTAGTAGTTCAGTGAGGCTGGTGAACAGCATGTGACTGCAGTTCAGAAAGCTTTTTCGTTTGCAGCTGTGCTTTGTGCGACTAAATACTGTGTTTGCTGAGATAGCACCCTTGTTTTGGTACCTATATTTATAATCTCTCAGCGTACCTTGAACTTTTGCTAGAAAGCTTATTTCTGAACAACTGAGTAACTGGCAGGGGGACTGCAAGAGTGGCTTCTGTGAAAAGACAGCAGGAGCTGCCCCCATGCCTGATAGAGCCACTGGCAGCTGGCGCTAGGATGGACCTGCTGCTGGCCAAAGCTGAGCCCATCAGGTAGCGGCTGTTATAGAAAAAAAATTGATTAGCTGTATTCTTCTCTGTGAATAGTCTTGTTTAACAGGTAGAGATAATTGCTGAAAGGCGCTGGGGGAGGGAGCGGGAAATAAGGGGGAATACAGGTGATTAGAGCTTGTGAGGAGAGCAAATTGAACTGAAGCACAGGGATGTAGACAGAAGCCAGAGAAACACCCCAATGACTACTGGGAAGACTGTGACAGGTTTTGTTGACATATAGGGGAATCAATCTCCAGAATTCTAACAACAAATTGTCTGCAAGTGTGTTTGTGGACCAAACCACCTCTGATATCCGCAACTATTTAAAGGATCACACACCAGGGTAGCAAGGAGGAAATCTGAAAGATATTATATTACCTGGAGGTTCTATACATGTACAATGTGTAGATGATTTGTTACTTGCCAGTAAGACATATGAAGAGTGCTTGAAAGATACTATTTGTCTATGTACTGCTTCAGCAGAAAAAGGTCACTATGCATCTCTTTCTAAACTTCAGCTGTGTCAGCAGGAAGTAAAATATTTAGGATTCATATTAAAAGAAGACAAAGATTAGTAGATCCAGAACGGGTCTACCAGGCTATTGTAGAAATACTTCGACCAGCAGTAAAGAAAACAATTGTGAGGATGTTTAGCCACAGACCCTGGATAGTGGGACTAGGGGAGTCATGTAAGCCACTGACAGAAGCTACCAAGGCAGAGGAAGGGGAACCTATATGTTGGGTCAAGAGAAAGAAAAAGCTTTCCAAACTGTAAAAGGAGCTTCAGCTTCTGTTCCAGCCGTATTACTCCAAACACTTTGAACTACATGTATGAGAACAAAGGAGCAGCCAGCGGAGTTCTTACTCAAAAGCTAAATCCATACCGCCGCCCTGTGGCTTAGCACTCAACTCAACTGGGTCCTGTAACAGCAGGGAATAATTCCTGTGTTAAAGCCATAGCAGCAACAGCGACTGTCATAGAAAGCAGCAGACCCTTAGCCCTGGGCCACCCAACAACTGCGTATATCCTGCATGAAGCAGAACTGATTCTTAAGCAGCATGCTACACAAGTATAGTCTCCACAAAGAGCACATTGTTATGAATTAATGATTTTAAATGTGGGTAACATTACTTTAAAAAGACATAATGCTTTGAATTCAGTGACTTTACTGCCTGCTCACTCTGATGGTGAGCTGCATCATAGCTGTGTTAAGGTAGTGTTTCACTCCAGCTGCCTATGAGAAGATCTGTGGCATCAGCTTCTAGAGGACTCGGATCCGATCCTTCTCACTGATGGATCTTCATACTATGTGAATGGAAAATGACACACAAGCTACGCGGTAATGAGAAAAGCAGAGGTACTTGAAGTAGAACCTCTACAGTCCTCAGTGAGTACCCAAGGGGATGCATTAACGGCATTAGCAAGAGCAGCCTGGTGGGGATATAATCAGCGGGTAACTATTTATACTGATCCTAAAGATGTTTTTGGAGTGTGTCATGCAATGGGTATACTATGGAAAGAACAAGGCTTCCTTAACTTGACTGGAAAAAATATTTCTAATGTAACTGAAATGTTGTTGGAAGCTATTAAGCTTCCCAGGGAAAATGCTGTCGTACGCTGCCCAGCTCATACCAAAGGAGCCAGCTAAATTGAAAGAAATACCGAATTGGCAGATAAAGTAGCTAAAGCTGCTGCTTGCCAACCTACACATGCGTATGCCACCATAACAACTCCCTCTGCTGATGATTGGTCAGACATCAATAATCCCACCCAAATATATGCAGAGGTTATTCAGGAAGAATGGACTTTACAGGTAAGTTGGGAGGCCATGAGAGATGAAGCTGGAATTTGGACTACTGGGGAAATCCCATTTTACCAAGAAAATATTTTATGACTTTGGCTAGGTGGTTTCATGGTAAAACACACATAAGGATGACAGCAGTTGTTCACCAGGTTGAGAAAAATGTTGGCTCCCACAGAATACATACGGTAGTAAAAATGACTGTGAGTTCTTATCCCACATATTGGAAGTTTTCTGATGCAAAAACCAAATAAGCAGCTGGAGGATGACCATGGGTATACTTCCCATTCCAAAGACTGCAAAATAATTGTACTGACATACTTCCCATGAGCGGACATGGATCAACTCTCAGGATGGGTAGAATCAAGAGGAAACGGGCACGAACTTGAATATAAGAAGTTCCACCTAAACATGAGGAGGAACTTCTTTACTATGAGAGTGGCAGAGCACTGGAATAGGCTGCCCAGGGAGATGGTGGAGTTTCCTTCTCTAGGGACATTCAAAATCCGTCTGGACATGTTCCTGTGCAACCTGCTCTAGGTGGACTTGCTTTGGCAGGGGGGTTGGACTAGATGATCTCCAGAAGTCCTGTCCAACCCCATATGATTCTATGATTCTAAGCTTTTCCCACCAGGAAAAAGTGGTGAAAGCACTCTTGCAGGAAATCATTCCCAGATACACAATACCTGAAGCCATTGACTCTGGCAGCAATTCTCATTTTTCAGCAGGAGTACTAAACAATATCTATAAAAGTTTAGGAATACAGCAACAGATCCATGTTCCACATCATCCACGGTTCTCAGGACAGGTGGAAAGAATTAATAGGACTCTTAAACTTATAGTCAGGTAGGTTTGAAATGACCTGAAGTTTTAGGAATAGTGCTACGGGATATTAGAAATACCCTTTGCCATCCTCTAGGTTTGTCACTAGCAGAAATTATGTTTGGCAGGCACTTTTGTCCACACTAGGATCAGCCTCTTAGATGGAGATGAACAAGTTCTCAAATTTGTATTGGGGACACAAAAAAGTTTACAAGAATCCAGATGGTTTCAACCAGCTGGAATGTAAATATTTGATTTGTGGTTTGGAGATACAATAATGATAAAAGTCCACTCTCTCAAAACGAAGTTGGACCCTAAATGGGAAGATCTGTATACTGTGTTATTAATATCTTACTTTGCTGTAAAGGTTGCAGAAAAGGATAACTTGGATTCACTACACTCATGTTAAAGGACTGTCCACAGAACATCAGTTAGATGGACCACTGTTGACCCTGCAGGATTCCATCAATCTTACCTTGGACATTGAAATCAGGACTGGTTGAGCTTACCAAGGCTGAAGGAATCCCAAAACCATGTCTGGTTTGTTTTCTTTCTTGAGCAACCTGGGTGACTGAGTCACCTGTTTCTTGTCCAAATGATCTGACCACAAGCCCCATTCCCCACCGCCCTGCCCTGCTTGGGGGGAGGAGGCAGAGGAGTCAGGAGTGAAGCTGAGCTTGGAAAGAAGGGAAGGTGTTTTTAGATTTGTTCTTATTCCTCATTATGCTCCTCTGTTTGATTGGCAATACATTAATTTCCCCAAGTCTATTTTGCACTGCAATGGTAATTTCTGAGTGACCTCCCTATCCTCATCATGACCCATGAGCTTTTCATCTTTTTTTTTTTTTCCCTCACCCTGCCCTGTTGAAGAAGGAGAGTGAAAGAATGGCTTAGTGGGCACCTGGCAGCTGGCTAAGGTCAACTCACCACACTGACAAAAGCCATGTTGATTTAACTAGTGAGACTGAAGTGATGGTTTTTTCTTCTATAATGTCTTAGCTAGTGGTATTTCTGATCAACATCTGTTTTCAAAAAGGTAAGGCAGTTTTGCCCTACAAAAGGAAGTCTGTGCTGGAAGATGATAATGAAATTCTGAAAAAAAGGTCTAGAACAACTTGAATAAAACTTAATAAATGTGAAGAACTTTTCTGTGTGAGATGAAGTCCTGACTCCTTGAGGATAAGTACAAAATGAGAATACAAATCAGAGTGCCATCTGACTGCAATGTGGTCTTCTGGGAGATCACAGGTTATCTTTACGTACTGCTTCTTCATCAATAACAGATGAGCTACTATTTCTTCTTACATGTCATTGCCCTTTCCTCAAAAACAAAAGGATGAAGTGGAGCACTGGGGGGAGAAAAAGGTGAGGGAGAAATCCATGAGTGGGAATAATTGGATCGGTTTTTTGAACTACACTTATATAAACAAGGTTGGTGAATTACCTAAGCCTAGTCTTTTCTGATATGAGTAAGAAGAATAAATTCATCGGTTAGAAAATTAATTGGCTAAGTTAATTAGCTAAAAATTCTAAATTCAAAACACTTAATTCATAGAATCATTGAATATAAGGAAAACCTGTTAGTATTTATGGGTTAAGATTACTTTGTGTAACCCATAAGGGGATAAATTGATGATGTTCTTTTTCTACAATGTGTTGCCATTAAATAAGACTTTCTGTATTCCTACAGATACAACTGTATATAACTGATTATAACTGACCTGTGAGTATACCAAGCAATGGGGTATCATTCTTTTTATACCTACCATCCACATAAGAGCTGAGATGATAGAAAAAGGAATTTCTAGTCAGGTGTTTGGATGATTCACTTTTCACTGGTGATTGCTCTATCAGTTCCAAAGATGGGTTTTCTGGAGAAACAGTGCATGTTTGGTGGGACAGCTGGCTGAATATTCATAAAGTGCTTGACCTGATGCCGAAAGAAAAGGTAAATATATCAGCTGATATTTCTGATAGCCAAGTCCACAGGTTTTTAATGCACACACTGGTCTAACTAACTGAAATGTCTGAAGAGCAGTAAACATCAATTTAAGATTTTCCAATATTCACTTACTGCATTGAGAAGACAGAAAGACTGATATTTGGAAGCTCATGGCCTATTGGATTAGGTTTCAAAATAGTCATTGTTCCCTAAATTATGTAAATCTGTGGAAAAGAGATATTATCATACTGTTTTCTGTCAACAACACCTGTAGCTGCAGAATGTCCCATGTAATATAAAGGCCACTGTGAGCCCTACATCATTTCATGTGTTAGCTCAAATGAGAACTACTACAAAGAATATCACTGTAACTAAGACCCATCAAAGGTTCTTCAGCACTGACTTCCTACTGAAGTATGTAGGAAATTATATGAGGTGAATGCTGTGCAATCAATAATGCTTATACACCCAAATATCTTCAGGGATCTTGTACCTTTTCCTCCATGAAAACTAACAATAATACAGTGATTTTATATTGTATGTTTATTCTTTCTATTCTGCTACTTTTATTGTGATTTGATTTAGAGGAATTAAAAACATAGTGTATATTTTTTTTTCCAAAATTTGAGGTAATTTTGATGTACATACAATTATGATCATCTTCTCAAGGCATCAACGCTTTCTGTGCAGATCTATGTGAATTGAGCAGATTCTTGAAGAAGATCAGAGCCTGGTGACTCACAATGATCCACTTGCTTTTTCAGGTGTTTCTGTTGTCCATGAAACTTCTGAGTTTTGAACATTTTTCAAGTAAATATATTAATCTGAATAAATAGGCCACAAATACATAGCAGAAGGTAAAGATAATCTGGAATAACTCAGGTCAAAAGTTATGTAATGGTTTTGTGACAGAAAATTTTCTTTGGTATTTTAAATGTTGCTGTGCCCCAGGAGGTTGCTGCTGTCTTAGTGGTTAATAAAATCAAGGTCTTAGCAATATTTCAATGAATTCACTGGCAAGACTCCAACTTTGACTTAATTGGCTTTTTAGTACAGAGATGACCTAAGCCAGAGCACAGATAAACATCACAAGAATTTTGGGTAGGTGTCCTCTCATTTAACACTGAAGATGTTTATATTTGAGCTATCCAGTCTGCATACTGCCTTTGTAATTGATGGAGAGAAGCAGACCTTTAAGGGATCATTAGAAATGGCTTACTTTAGCCATGACATTAAAACCGTGCCCTCCACACAAGTGTTTTTATCTTTCTCTTGACCACAGGAGAACCCTAGATGATTAGTTCAGATGTCAATTTTGAGAATTTGAATCACTTACCTACACATTTGTCTCTAGGGCTATTTGATTTGTTCTGGGGGAGATGTATAGGGTTTAGTGATATGACACCGGACCCATGGGAGACCTGTGTCCCTCTGGAACAACAGCTGGATGCTAACTATGATGTCTAAAGTGTCATGGTAATGTGGTGTATAAGGTGACATTAGACTTTTGTATCATATCTGTATTCTGCCCCTAATGCTTGTTCTCATCATCTACCTTCATGCAGTTGTCCACATGTGGTCCAAGAGTTTCAGAAATATCATGGAAGACCTAATCCATGGTAAGAAACCCATTTCCTCTGGAGCTGCAGATTTAGGTGATCTCAAAATGCAATGTCAGGCACCTGGCATGCACTTCCAATCTTCACTGATTATGTGGAAGCCTCAACAGCCGGCTCATATGTGGATACACACGTAGGTATCTAAGTTTGGATGTGTATCATCTGTAACTGGGAGAAATCCCAGATCTGTATAGTTCTGTAGCTTTATTCAGTGGATCCATCTACAGATTCTATGTCTTGGAAACCTGGGGTGCCTGAAATGCAGCAGGGCATCTATGCTTAGGCAATTGAGCTTTGAGTTCAGATTTGACCTTAAGGGCCTGACCTAGCCTAATAATGGAGACCAAATGTGTAACCCTGTTGCCTGAACATGCACCTAAAGTAGAGGCACAGGGTCAACTAGTCCTCTCCGAATTCTTTATTATCGGTAGGAAGAAGATGATGCCTCTGAAAAAAAATTACTTTTCCTGTGTTATCACTGATTAAAAAGTGCCCTTTTCATCCATGAAGAAACATTTTCCATGATACATCAGTGGATATAATTTATCATACTATTCAAATTTATCCTATGTGGGAGATAAGACCATATGGAAAACATCTAAAGCACATTTTAATAAACAAGGAAAGGGAACTATAAATCTTGAGGTATGCTGTGCTGGATGTTACACCAAATAGTCTGACATAAATGATTTTTAGCCTCAGCAGAACGGTAGTTTAAAACATAGTGTATATAAATAGAAAAAAAAAAGGAAAAAAAAAGAAAAAAAAAAAAAGATATGTGAATAGTTTAAGCTACTTTCCAGTGCTTTCACCTAAGAAAAATTTTGGTGTTCATTTTTTCCTAACAGTCCCTGTATCACCACAGCATAGAGGTACAAATATTTGAAATGGGATTGTACATCTGTTTGTGTGATCTGTAACAATGGATGCATCAGCAGAAAAACTGAAGCAATAACCTTCAGTGATAGTTGTGTGGGTTGAAGTACTTGGCTTTCTGCTACCAAGCTGACGCTCATGTTCTCTTTGTCTCCAGGCTGTAGTCAGTTCAACTTGCAGGCAAACAAATAATCAAAATAATCCATACTGGCCCACCTCAGCAACAGCTACAAACTTGAATTTGGTTTTGGGTATCTAAATCTCACTTCTAATCATTTAAATGATGATACAGGGCTCTCATCATCTAAGGAATTTTTGAATATCAGTATGTTATGATTTGAAACAGAGGGGACAGGGGAATGTCATTGGATGAGGTATCAAATCTACAAGCTGCAGATATTTAGTGTGTTCTGAAGGATCAGGCTGTTACTGTGGGTTGTCCGTGAGTTGTCATATGGTTAGACAGGATATCCATGTGTAGATAAGGAGAATATGGTTTGGCATACCCAGACATCTAGAATGAGGACTATTTTTGTGTTATGTGCAAATCTTTGAAAACTAAAAATCTGACTATCAAATGCATTTATAAAAGTGTCACATGGGCAAATAAATATGTGTTCATTTGATGTCTGACTTTAAGTATTCAGGCACTGCCTGCCCCCAGTAAATTAAGCAGTGTCAAGGAGCACTTCTGGCCCTGAAAGCTGATCATTCATACTGTTGAGTCATTGGGGTGGTCCCAGAATAGCTTTCAGTTGGGCCAAGTTGCGTTTTCCCCAAACAATTCCCACCTTGACAGTATGGATCAAGGACCTTTCCTAGGAGGCAAACTGAGTACAGTCGCATTGTTTTGCATGGCAAAAGGGGTTTATGTATATGCAACGAGGCAGCTCCATGTCATCTGGCCAGTTGCAGGCACCTTCTGTAGTACAGATATTGCCTCGGGTTACAAATTCACACCATCATTTTCCTCTGTTCTGTATATTCAGCAAACATGTATCATCTGCTCATCCGTAGCGCACACAACGTCTCCCCCACAAATGTCAGCTATTTAACAAAGCAAAGTTTCCTGGCTTCTAGGAAAGGGAATCTGAATTTGTTTTCCCTATTGGATGTTTTCATTGTGGGATCATAGTCACCCTTTCATGTGACACCGTGACACTGAAGCAAGAAGAGCGGCAACACCTCTTGTGCTGCAAGGTTACACCCAGCAGCAACAGAAATACATTGCCTCATGTCAGCCACTCGAGCTGAATGGCTTAGCAGATGATAGACTCAAATTTAAAAACATTGCTTAAGTGTATTGCTGTTTTGTGCCCTTTCTGGGGTGCCATAAATAAAGTTCTCTGACTTTTCTGAAGGGGGAAGGGACAGGTTGATCAACATTTCTGAAAACTGGTCTTTTTTGAGGTATCTCAGATTAGAAGAAGAATGAGGCAAGCCAAATAAGAAGTTAGTTCAAAAAAAGTCATGAAATCCTAATAGCTGGTTAGAAAGAATCAGTACACAGGTGTAACAGGGCCCTCATGTAGTTGGTGTTTCTGGTGGTTTGTGATCACAATAAGGATAAAAAAATCTATGTGTTCTAAGCACACTGCAGAAAAGGAAAAATATGTAATGAAACCCACAGGACAGCATGAAATCAGGATATAAAAGCAGCATCAATATCATAGACTGCTGTCTTAAAACATTCTTTAATACATCTTCTATTTAAAGGAAGCTTCAAAGACTTTTTCTTTATAAACGGCATTTCCAAATTTCTCTCTAAATCATCCCACTGCATTTTTGGATGCTGTTCAGAGGTAGGAACAAGTAGAGCATGTATCAGCTTTATCTTAATCCTTAACCTTACACATGACAGTGAAGAGCAAGCCTCTCTGATGTTCTGCATCATATATTTAATTTCTAAGAACTTTAAATCTCCTGGAAATGACAAAAGTAACCGACACATCTATAAAATGGGACATCAATCAGATTCTCCCTGCTTTTGAATCACAGTAATAAAGGGAATATTTTCAAATAGGGAACTGTCTCTTTTATTTATAGATATTCAGCTGGAAATAAGGGAACCGTAAAATGTTTCTTCCATATCTTTTTCACTGTATGAAAACAGGGTTACAGATCAATTGATTTACCATCACAATCGATTAGGTGACTCTCCTGCTATCTCTATTGTGACAGTAGACAGGCGCTCATATAGATCTTTCATTAGAGGAGTCACTGAAAAGCAAAGGTTCATTGCATGCCTAAATGGCTTGTAGCTGACTCATTAGGCCATTAACTAACCATTAATATTGTTTAACCTCAAACCTTAAAGACAAAATAAATTATAGTCACGTTATCCAAACAAAATAACCTTAACCTCCTTAACAAGTATATAATTATGTGAATTTATTACCATCTGATCCCATTGAAATGAGGGGTTCATTTTCAGAGCTATGAAGGGGGAGAGGAGAATACATCACCTTCAGGACAAGTGCTACTGGGAGACAGGTGCCTCAGTCACTGGGATGCTCTCTAAGACATGAACCCACAAGGTCTGGTCTTGTCTGGTTAATGCCCAAACAAAATTATCTTACACACAAAATGCCTCCCCCTTACTCAGTACCAAATCTCTTATTTGTTTTTAAATGTTTCTGCATTTCAGAAATTAGTTGCATGTATAAAATGGTCTTCTCTATCTCACTATGGTACCAAGGCTTCACACAGACAAACAGAATGTAATAACAATAAGCAGTAATTGAATGAGAAGGCATTGGAAATTTTCTTTTATCATAATCTTTTCAAACTTGCAAATTCTTTATGTGTGATGCAATCATCTGCTGAAACTGTATCGAAGAAAGAGTGTAAAAAAACCATGGCATATGTTCTGAGAAATAAAATAAACTTATGTCAGTGTGCTTCCCTTGGAACAATGCCAGATGAATCCTGGTTATTATCAATAATATAAACAAAACGTGTTACAAGCTTTATGCAGAGCTTAAAATAAGCACAAAAACCTGCATTACCACATTGCTGATATCCCAGCAGGTCAGCCATAATGAATGCACCAGTTCTCACACATAATTTTTTATAAGATAACTTGCCTGAAAGTGAAGCAGTCAATAGACTCATTTGCAGGCACATTTCTCTCCAGGAAAAACAACCATAATACAATATCAATTGTTTCTTTTGGGTGTACAAAAAAGTGGATGCTGAGAGAGGAAAAAGACAACAATAGCACATAAATTCAGTGGCAGATGTGCAAGAAGGAATGAGAATGGAGTAGTACTGGTAATTAGGGCTGAAAATAAAGTCTACTGTTAGTACAGAAGAGCAGCCAGAATATTACAAAGGCTGTAATACAGTGGATACTTTATTAAATGAAAATTATTGTTATTAATCATGGCAAGGGAAAAAAATCCCACTTACTGTGCATGTTTACTGGACCAAAATATCACCATAGAATCTCTCCAGCCACACCAAATATAAGAATAATTTTATATTTCTATAGAGAAAAAGCTTTAACATTTCATAGACTATCCTAGTTCAGCTGAAGGGTAAAATATTTGTCTCAAACATAGATTAAGGAATTATTATGATTGAATATTTATTATACAAATCATTCATTTTGTAAAAAATATGGTAGCTTATTTTAAAAAAATGTAGTTATCACACCTCAAAAATCCAGTTAAGAGTGTTACTTGGTGGAGGTTAGTAACATTTCTGCTCACTGTCCTTCCAATAGGGTGGTCTGGGAAACCAGAGATTTTGTGTTTTGCAGCAAGATGCATGTTATAAAAAGGGAGCTAATGCCCAGGGCCAGACCTTTCAAATGCATTTTAATTATTTTCAGTGCACTGTCAGAACTTTGATACACGCTCATGGAATCATGCAAATACCTCTTTGTAGAATATATGTCCTATACCCTAAGGCACTGAGGGGATTGAAATACACTTTGGTGAAGTTAGGTGTCATAATACAGTGAGGTAATAAGAACATGCCACCATATTACACAATTAGAAATCTACTTCTAAATGTGCTGGTTAGCATGGCTATGTATTATATTTATGAAGGAGAAAATGTTCTGATTTTTCACAAACAGTGTTATTTGCAGGACAATGAAATATATGATGCACCTTAGAATTGCTAAACCAAATTAATTTAGTTTCATATTTACTCATTGACCTCCAGATCATTTCCATTCAGTGTTATAGGATGTCTGCAGAAGATTTATTCACTTCCATGTCCATATATTGAGGTGAGAACACATTAATCCAGTGAACTAGATATAGAAGGAAATATTAATTGCTTGGACTGAATCTGTGACTTCTGTTTCTAAACCCAGCAGTTTCTTAGCCACGGTGCTCTGACAGAACAACAGCATAAAAAAATATTTAAGGTTGTGCATAAATTTAATAAAGTGGGTACATCCAGTCAACCTAGATGTGACTGGATTTAGTTGTCAACCTAGTGACAGATTTAGTTGTCTACTTGGCACATATAAAATCTAGTAATAAGAGATTAGCTGAAAGGATTTAAATGGAGTCTACTGGGATTTCTACAGGTAAAGTGGGGTGTTAGACAGGTACATTTCCAGGCAAAGACTGGTGTCTGTATATCTACTCTGAGCTAAGCATCTAAGTTTCTGTTACAGTCAACCTGCATCTACAGTCAACAAGGGCATCTAGTGCCAGGGTGTTGGAGACAGCCAAAGAGGCTGACTGATATCTTACAGATATCATAGGAGGCTAGCACCAAAAGTAGCTTAAGGTCAAGTGGATGCTCCACAGAACCATAGAATGATGGTGCTAAAATGCTGCCCCAATAGTCAAGAATCACCAAGTATAAGGCTTTGGAAGTGTGGTGACTGATTTAAAGTTAGGTAATTTTTTAAGGCCTGGGTTTATCTTTGGTAAATTTAGGAGTAGGATTCAGCTTCTCATTCAGACACCCAAATGTAGATGTCTTTATGTAGGTGCCAACACGTGGGCTAAATGCCTAGCTCCCGCAATGGTCAGGTGAGATCCAGTCAGTACCATCAGGTGAGCCTTTAGGGTCTTTCAGCTGACCTGTCACTAATGGTTCTGTTCAGTTACTTAGAAATATGAGTCTCATATCAGTGAGATAGCCTAAAATATCCCAGAAGGAGCCTCTGGTGTCTTGGACACCTCAGAGCATCCGAGATGTCACAAGAAGTTTATAATTACACATCTCTATCCCACCACAGCACTCCAAGTGACTAATACAGAAGTTTAGAGGCTAAATTCATACTTATGTGAGGAGATGGAGATGTTTAAATGTGGGTAAGTGAATCTGGAGCAGAATCCCACCCTGGCTGACTTAAAATGAGAAGCCTGATATAAATTTTTAGGTGAGTTGAATTACCCCTGTCAGGTGCCTGCCTCTCTGTAGGGGCAGGTCAAGGAACCCAGTTATCCAACGTACACTGGACTCCAAACTAATAAGTACCTAAAACAAGGCTAGGTGAATGCAGCTTGAAATCTTTACATCTAAAGAAATCATTGATTAGAGTAATGTATGTTCTCATAACAGTGATTAAGATATTACTTGAAATCAGTTACATACAATAAGATGGAAATTGAATGAGGTATAAGTTAGTTACCAACTGATTTTCCTTTGACTCTTTGCTCTCTTGAAAATGTCGGTGATATGCTCGAGGAACTTGTGGGATCTTCTGCTGTCTGCCACCTTACTGAACAGAGGATGGGGATGGTTTCCGTCCTTCTGAAGGTGTCTTTATAAGTGCACTACTTCAGACATCTCTAAGTCAACTGAAATACAGATTTGGTTTATCACTGGGTCACTAAATTATTTCTAAATAGCAAATAATTCACTTTTGAATTTTTCACTGTCATGCATTTCCCAAACAATTTCTAGGGTGAGAATACATTCAAACTTTTTTGTCTCTCCTACCCCATTTCCAAATTGTACCATATGAAATGCAGTGCTGTGCCACAAAGGATCTTGGTGCACGCAGCATCGCTCATGGAAGCACCTGCCTTAGAATGGGTCTAAACTTTGTAAATAGCAAAATATCACCATTTCCAGTGTATTTCCTCCTGGTTGTTTATACCCATTTTCTTTTTTGAGAATGCGGCAAAATACATTTAACTACACACTGGTAAAATGCTAGCTCTCTGCTGCATCCTGTGTTCTGGAAGACCACGCTTACAGTATAAGAGCAAGTTGGGGAACTATGACGGCACCACTTCAAAACTTTGAAAAAACATATGCATATACGAAAGTATACAAATGCATATAAGAAAGTTCATATGACTAATCAGATTGCCCTTAAATTGCAATTAGCTGCATAAGAAATTTCTCTAAAAATGTGAAAATGTGCTAGCATTTTTTTTGAGAAAGGTTTCCATATTTTTCAACAGTCTACTTTTTTTGCAGCATTATTATTTTCCTTTTCCAAACAGGCATGCCTTCAGGCATTTTATCTTACACTTGGCTGTGCATTTAATATGCCAAATAAGGCAAAATTAGTCCAGAGACATTTAGTTAATGGATCTGCAAATCCAGTACATATGTCAAAAACAGAATCCAAAAGAAACTAGAAATTAATATCCACTTCATCTGATCTTTCATGAAAGGTGATAAGCTCTGAGAAATGATAATTAAATAAGACTCATCTAGACTTTGACACACAACTTTTTGAATTTTAAAATAAATCCTTGAAGTAAACCGATGATAGGTTTGTCCAACTGGTAATAGTTTTCAAAGAAACTGTCACACAAGACATCTCTTCACTTTTATTTTATGTAATCAACCCCCAGTAATTTTGACTCAATGTTATTTAGACAATCATTTAAACATGGAATGTCAACCATCATGCACACATATCCCATAATTCCAGATCTCACCATGTTCTTTGAAAATCTTCCCCTGACTTACTTCTGAGGGAAAAAGGCAATGCTAATATTTAGATGTGAGCTTTTGTACCTAGGTTGTGGCCTAAATAGGTGCATGGAATGGAACTGGTAACTGAATATTTAAAGATTAGTACAATGTCATTTTGATCTTTTGTTTTCCTGAACAAGGTGGCTGCAGTTGGAATCAATGCAAGTTGACTGTGGTCCTCAAATCTACTTGTAAAACTATACCTTGGCTGAAGACTCAGCTTAAAATATGTAAGAATACATTTAGTCTTAAAGATCAATAATGGCTACATATCTGTGAGGTTCAGGAAAACAATTTACATGTTCTTAAGTTTTATATTTTGAAAGTAAACATCCAAACCAGAAATGGGTTATGTGTCGCAATTCCATGTTTCTTTCTTTGTTACTTGCTCTACTCTGTTCTGCAGAAATGCTTCTACTTGTACTGCAGGATAACAAAAACGTTAACAGCTTTGATTATGAGTCAGTACTGTAGCCATGCTGTTTTTCCACCTAAGGAGTGGAAATTATAAAAATGGAAAATGAAAGGCAAATGCATAGGAATTTTTGTAATTGCTGCTTTAAAAAAAAAAATAATCAAAAGTGATAGTTCAACTGCAAAAAAATACTATCAACAAACACAAAGTTGTATGTAAAATACAGCCTACATTTACTGATTTATTGATAGAATGGGAGAAAGTATTTTTTGGAGAATTCATCCTCAGCTCCAACAGAAGAGTATCATGTTTATTATATTGATTTCATACGGTCTCTTTTTGTCTTCAATATCTTTCAGAGTCCACTTCCCTATTAGCTGCCCCTGTCACTTTATTGCATCCTACTTGCTTTAGTACTCCACAAAAATGAATCTTAAGATATATGATCGTTCACTTCCATCACAACATCTGTCCTTTCTACGCATTGAAGTACGCACATCTTCATCAAGTGTCTTCCTGAATCTCCGTTTCTTCTCTCAAGGCAATGAGTAACAAAATAGATACTGTGTATTCTGAATGTGGACACAAGAGTTTTCTGATGTAGGTCTTTCTACAAAAATGTCTGCTAAGGCATTTACTCTACTATCAATGATTTAATTTAATTAAAAATTAAAGAATATTCAGCTATGATATTTTACTGAGCTATTGTGTTTCTTGTGGCATTTTACCCTAAACTTACTGCACCTTTCACTGAATTTATTCCCTGAAGAGGTTCTGTTATGGTACAAATTATTTGTCATGTTGGGATGTTTATACCTTCTTAAAATAAACTTGGAGTGTCTGTGTACTTGCACTTTTTATATCGGCATTTAGGCATTTCAAATGTGGCACTGAAAAAATCATTCTCATAACTTTTTTATTATTAAAGCCCCGGAATATAGTACTACAGTGAACTTTGTTTCAAAATGTAGGTGGTTTTTGTAGTGACTTAAACACTGGGGACCTTCTTTCTCTTGCCGCAAGTAAATTGCCTTCTTGATGTAACATCTGAAAGCCAAAAGCCAATAAGAGAAAGAAGAGATCTTTCCCAAAGGCCCAGGAATTTGGGACGTTCATAAGAAAGTACGTTTAAACATGTACATATGAGAAACCACTATACTAGGTGTCTATCTCGTCAGTCTGTAGAGAGTGCTCCACTTGCAGGGCAAAACCCTGGCCAAAAAAACGGAATTTCTCCTGTTGCTGTGCTGAGGGCAGGGCTCTCTCGGGCCAGGCAAAGGCAGCCCAGGAGGCTGACTGCATGTGTTCAGGGATACAGGTTGCTGTGCAACCTCTGATAAGAGTTTGTTAGCAACAGATGGACTTTTCTGGATACAATTAACGTCCTCTTAATTCTTATCTTAAATACAACCCAGGTGAAAAGCCTGACAAAAGTATGTTTGAAATTAACAATGTAGAATATAGGTTAAAAAAAAAAAAAAACATTGGTGCATGATATTCCTGTATTTTCGTTGCTAAAACCCAGACAATCATTTATTGACAATGCGCGAAACTGGTGTCAAACGGGATGCTTCCATTCTCCTCCCTCCCACGCGCTCTTTTTGGTTATTAACTCCTCTTGTCTGGTAGCTGGAGCGTGACACTGTGGGCCCTGTGCCACTCAACTCATGTAGGGTGGCACCATGGCCTACAGCAGGTATGGGGCTCTTCAAATTGTCCCTTCTGCCTTTATTCACATTTTATACAAGAACTTTCCTTCCAGACATGCTGTTTCAATTTCAACTAGGCAGGCGTGTCATTGCCTTGTTAGAAACAAACACCTTGAGTTTTTGGACATCTAGGTGGTCCTGTCTTTATTATTGCAATGATACAAAACACATAAAAGGGAGGGAATGTTTCATTCACATGTCTGTGTAGGAGTTTTTTGTAAATATACACCTGCCTGTTTTTAATACATGAAGTAATACCTTTTCAAAGTGGGAAAAAAAACATCTCCGGTGAAGATTCACCTGTGTTTGGGCATTTTGGATGAAGGTTTAAATGTTGCAGTTATTTTGCTGTCAAAATAAATCAGTGTAAGACCGTATTTAGTCAATCAAAATTGTGAGCTTCTAACCAAATGGTTCTCAACTTAGAGATTTGTATTAACTGAGTATATTATCTTCTTGACTGATATTATTCCAGTTTTAGAGACACAATCTCTCATATACATATATGTAAATTTTTATTGCTAATTTTTTATTCTTAATCACGACTAATCCTTTGTGTTTATAAATTACTATAGTACTGGGGAAAAGGAAATGCTAACTTTTTTGGTTAGCAGTGTGTAATGATTTATGAAGGTAAATTTACCACCTTATATTATTACCATAGATAATTTTCATGTATATGGACTTCTCATTGATTCATTGTGTGGGCAATGTTTACGTAGGAGTTCAGTCAGTTTATGGGAAGACAGCTGGTTTAGACGTACCTATTTGCAGTCCCTGAGACCAGATATGCAGGCGATGACTGTTTAGGTAATTAAATCCAATGGCAAGTAAAAAGGATATTTAAAGCATTTTATGGTCAAAATTTGGACTCCTAGGACACATTTGGACTCCTGTGCCCACGCCACAAAAATAGGTGCATAGTCACATTTCATATACTGTAGGCTAAACTATCAGGTATCAAGGTAAGAGAATCAAGTTAAAAGACTCGTATCCCTAGCTTTGTATGGATTAATTTCACCTCAGAGACCAGTGCCTTTAAGTCTGCAATCCAATTAGCAAGATATAAGATCCCACTAATTAAGGAAAAGGTAGAGTGTACAAATATTAGCACATTCCTTAGACACTGAATATGTGAAAAAATTATCTGTTCGTATGAATCAAACTGGTGAGGTTAGGTAGCACACTCACCTTGTGAAAATACGAATTCAGGGACTTAATTCAGTTGCCTAAATATGCACACGTAGTGCCATTTCTTTTCCCTTTTCCATTTCACTGTATATTTTTGCTTAGGATTTTAAGGGAAGAGAAGGCCCAGGGAGTGGATTCTTCTCACTTTTTTCTAGGATGACTGTAGCTCATGATCATTCTGAACTCTGCATGGAAGCACGCAAAAAATTGCTGCTTCCGTTTCAGAGGAGACTCTGCATCCTACTGCTGCTTCTTCATTTTTTCCAGGCAAAACAGTTTCCGTACTATGGTTTCAGTATTCATAGTGGATGTGGGATTAGGACAGTAGTCTAAACAAGTCATTCCAGTTGTACAAAGGGCAAAAGTGATTTGAAGCAAGTTTTCCATGCAATTTCTCTTCGTGAAGTTTGGAAGACTCCCTTGATGGAAGTAGCGTCAAACCTGGCACACTGCCCTTTCAATTTCAAAAAAAACTGGCAAGCTTTGACAGGAAAAAAATAGTTTAACAATAACCCATTGAAAAGTTTCATTATCTTTCCTGTGCAGTGCACGTAGGAACAAGCTGCTCACTCTCCTTTTAGCCTTCCTTGAAATGATACACTTCTAATCCAAAAGGCTACAGGTTCATAAAGAGGAGAAAAATGTTCCATTAGTATGCAAGATCCTTCCAGGTTAGCCCATATTCAGTTTGAATTCATTCCCTCTGTATTAAATACAAAACGAAATCCAAACCTTTTGAATTTAATTTATTGTGCTTACACAGAGTAACATTTTCATACTTAGTAAGCACTGCTTGGTGTCATAACAGTCATTACCAGGTATTGACATGATACATCTTGTCAAAGAGCCACTTATGAACTCCATACTATGCACTGACATTATACATTTGAATACTGCAATAGAAGGTTTGATATGATGTAGCACTTCAAATGAAAGGCTCAATATTATGCTTTGACATAGTACATCGTAGCGGCTGTGGAGAAAAGAAGCCATTAAGATGGATCATGCCAATGCTTAGCATGGAGCCATTAACACTAAGATTTTTGACATGATCTATCTTAATAGCTCGATAGCTATACTGAAATAACACATTTTATCATGTTAGAGATCCATATGTTAACAGCTCAAGGACCTCTACTGCAATGCATCCTGTATTGCTCTGAATATGTAAAGGGGAGTGTATTGCACACACATGAACTTGGTTGGCTTTGACTTGTCGAGAAAGGAGGACAGGGACCTTGCACTCCTCCCTGCTGCATTTGACTTCTTCCCAAAATCACGTACTCCTTCCTGAGGGAGGTTTCTGGACAGAGCGCTCCAAGAGTAATTCACTCGCCTAAGAAGAATTGTAATTAGAGCTCCCACAATAGTTAAGCAGCTGGTGTTCTCTGACTGCTGCTTCGTCAACTGTTCATAATTGCTTCATTGTTCCCTTGTGCTCCCTTCCAGCTGATGACTTCTTCCACCTGTTGTCTCTCATTTTACACTTTGAATGTGAGCTCTTTTGCACAAGTTATATTTATACAAGGCAGTCTGTGATAGCTCACAGGCATTCTCATAATACAAACTCCCTTTACAAATGACGATGATGATAATAATAATAATAATAACAATAACACTGCAAGATGAAACTTGTTGAAGCAGTTTTATTTCAAGTAGCTTCCTATAAGAGGCAACTGAGTTCATGTTGCAGCCCAAAGGCAAATGTGAAGCTTGAAGAGAGCCTACCCTGTCTTTGGCTATGAATGCGGGAGACAATCATGAAGTGGGAGGCTACGTTAAAGTGTTGGCTGAAAGAGATTTAGAGTAGCAGGAAATGAAACAGCCTCTGCTTGATTTTTTTTCTCTGCTCTGCAAAACAGGACTTTTTATATGCTTAGAGAAATACACCAAAGAAAACTGATTCCATCCTTGATTTAACTTCCTTTTCGGAATAAGGACATCGTACTGAATTTTGGTTGGTCAAAAAAGGGACAACACAGAAGATGGTTTTCAAAATAAAATGTGTAGATATTATGCCCATACATCCACAAATACTACCTCTGTAAGCAGCTGTTGTAAATAGCTGATCTCTAAGTGCCAGAACATGAGCTAAAATGGACATTTTTAAGATCAACAGAAATAGTAAAAGTTTATCCATTTCCATGACAGTAAAGAAAGAATTGTTGCTTTGTCCATTATGAAGCAATGCTATAAAATTTAACAAAATAGGAGCTTTTTGATATGCTTTGTTTGTCTCTTTGTTCTGATGCTAGGTGTTTGGTAGATGTAGTTTAATAACTCTGCTATGCAATGCAACGGAAGAGTATGAAAAAGATTTTTGCAGATTTTAAAAATATTTTTTCTATAGGATTCTGCTTAATTTCAGCTAATCCGTGGCAATTACTGAAGAGTCTTTCTCTAAAAAGTGATGTTTAAAAAATATTTTTTCTAATTAATATTTAAAATTGTAATACTGACAAAAAAGGACTGTCTCACCTATACAATAAGATTAATGCCACTATTAAAAAAAAATAGTGCAAAGCAATATTATCTAAAAGGAAAAGGCCTCCACAATTTCCTCTTTGTGCCTAGAAATTACTGTAGCATTATATTACTGCAGAGACCTGACAGTTCTAAATAGGGATGCTTATTAGTAGCAGCTGCCACTGATGTTCAAAAGCCATGTTACAAATATCTAAAAAAAAATAATACTATCAAATGCTTTTGTGGTCTGTGACAAACAACAGGTACCTAAAATCAAACTACCTGAGAGAGCAATATCTAATTTTTACATATCGATAATAATTGAAATTAATTTCACCTGTAATATTTTGTTGGCTCAAAGGAGGTTGAATGATGAAACAAATGGCTCAGAAGGGTTTTGTGGTGACATCATCAGATCCTAGAAATCCAGCAGGATGAAAGCCTCAGGATGGAACAGATAAACATGTTTAATGATGCAAAACTGATTTTAATTTAATAGCAGAACCATTTTGTTTGAGTTACTTTCATAATATGCATTGTCAATCAGAAAACGTCAGTCATTGAAATTGCGCAGTTTCAGAGGAAATTTCTCAAGGTTTTCTGTGGGACTTACATGTCTTTCTCCACCTAAAAAGCAAGCCTGACATTGTATGCTAGCAGCCAAAAGATTTGCTTTAAATTTAGAAATCTCTGCTCTAGAAAAGGCAACATAAAGTTCTGAAGTTATTTCTACACCTTTTCTGCAATTCTCAAAATTGCAGTGCTGGCTCCTTTGTAGACAGCATCCTTCTCACTCTTTTTTTTCCCCCCAGAATACTCTAAAGGTCTATTTTTTTATTTCATGAGAAGGGAAAACGAATGGGGAAGCATAGCAAATTCTTGTTTGACAGCTGGTCCTATTTAACAGCCTATAGAGCCCGTTTGCTGTTCACTTCCAGTGCTGTCCATAGAGGAATCCAAGAATTAATGTGGTGGTTTTCTATAGGTAAAGCTCTTAATTATCCTTTCTAAGCTCATGCTATGCTTTCCCACCTGTGGGGAAAAAACCCTTACTTAAAAAGATGTTTCTTTGGCCTGATGTTAATAAACTCTTTGTAGCTTTACTTCTGTTTAACTTGCAGGAGTCAATAGAACACCATGTGTTAAAAGATCATGTTGGTGCTTCCAAAATGTGGGGTGGGAACGTCTTTATTTAAGTCACACTTAGTTTGATCATTTTAACTGCAGGAGCTGCCTGTCAAAGGGTAGATTTCAGTTGCATCCCACTGCTACCTTATTGTGTGTGTACTTCATGAGGCATTTTATTGGTGCCTAAGCAGGATTATTTTAAACTCAGGCAATATGTAAATTATATCCTACTAAGGTGCTCAAATCTTATTCTTTTAAAAAGACAAATAAGCATTTATGACTATCTCGGCAAAGGAAATCAGATTGATTTCGCTTTGGCTACACAGGTGAACCCAGGAATGCCTCTGAATACCATATATTCACAGAATCATAGAACAGTTTGGGTTGGAAGGGACCTTTAGGGGTCATCTAGTCCAACCTCCCCTGCAATGAGCAAGGACATCTTTAATTAGATCAGGTTGTTCAGAGCCCTATCCAACTTGACCCTGAATGTTTCCAGGGATGGCACATCCACCACCTCTCTGGGGAACTTGTTCATTCACACCAGAAGTCTCACATTTTCTGCATCAAACCTCAGGCACACAGTAGCCCTTTCCAGTAATTTCATTTCCATGGTGAGAAAAGCCAGCAGATCTTCTGGATAGGGGCTTAGAGTGTCTTCAAGCCAGCACCTCAAGGAGTGGGGATACTAAAACTTAGGTTACTTAGGATGTAGTACTAGGGTATGTCCAAGGAGCAAATCCAAGCACTGCATCCCTGATGGTTCACAAATCTTCCTTGTTAGCTTCCTTCCTTTAGACCTATCTCTAAGCCCATCTGCTCAAAATGGGACTATCCATAAGCAGAGGAGATGCAAATTAGTTTATAGCATTTGGCCTTGTTGCACAGCTACACCTTTCTTTTCCTTAACAGCACAGACATAGCTGAAAAGATTTGACAGTAATACCTAAACTTTCTTTTTCTTCTGTAATTTTCTCACAGATTTTCATTACAATCACATTTTTTCCCGTGATTTTGTATTATTTTGTGAAAATCTACTACAATCTTTTTGTTTTTCAGGAGGAAAAGACAGCATGAAACAACCACTTTTCCTTATCTGCCCAAACCCAAGGCCAAGTGTACGCTTTTAGGCAAGTATGATTGCTCAAATTGCTCTGATTGCAGCTATAGAACTTCAGCATTAAAAGTTCAAACCACAAAGGTACAAACAATAAAACTGAATTTTTAAAATGGGTTATAATAACAAAATACTGACATCTCATTCACATGACAATGTGTGTCAATTCTATTTGTGATGGCTACAACAAAATATCTGAAAGAAAAGCAGTTGCAAATGAAAATTCTGATTTATGAGCGAATAAGAACTTACCAAAATATCTTCCAAGGAATAGCTGTCAGAAGGCAATGCCTTACATAAATGTTAATTCAGGGAGTTTAATGGAGTTATCATGTTCACAGTGAAATTACAAAACCAGAATTCAGCAACAAAAAGATTAGACTGTTTCTCCACTGATTTTTCATTAATTCCTTCCCTTGTCATGTTGTCTTGCAGACACTGATCCTAATGAGGAAAGAAGCCTGGAAGAAATAGAAAGGTCCAAATCTTCAGAAAGTTAATTTTTTTTTTTCTTATTTTGAAAAAATCATATTCAACTTGAGAGAGTTTGCAGTTCTTGGAAGTAGTGAGCACTGGTGGTTCCTTAGAGGTTCATTTGGATCCATGAATGCTCAGGGCTGATGAAAATTTGAGTATGGAATTGCTAAACCAAGAACTGAAGAACAAGCTGCCTGTTGGCAGTTCTGAATAGTAAGGTCTAGTTTTTCAGACACTGTAACTAAAAGGCTTCTGCTCTTTCCTTCTATATCTGTTTGCTCAGCCTGGTAAATTGAAAAAAAAATGACCTTTTTTATTGCCAAAACTAACACTGCATGGGCAGAAAATGGTGCATCTTTGTCTTTTAGAGGGATAAAGAGATATTTTGAAGCTATTTCTGCACCTATTTTGGCCATTAACACAGAGAACCTCTGGGAAAAATAACCACCTGAATTGAGGAAGATTAATGAGGAGTAGGACTTGAGAACTGCCATCTGCAGACTGGGTCCAATTCAAGATGTGAACTGCCTTTTGGAGGTGCCTGTTTCTCCTCAGTGACCATCAGGGAACCTAGGCTGATAAACCCACTACCTCTCTAAGTTCCTGAAGTTCATTTGTAGAGCTGTCGGCCCATGGGTCCAACCTGGCACTCAACACTGGAGTGCAGACTGACTGTGTGATGCACAGAATATGGCTTTCCCTTCCTGAAACACACAAGGCTTCGGAGTCAAGGCTGGGCAAAGGACAGCCCTGCATGGTGGGAAGGTGGACGGGCTGCCCTCTGCCATTGCGAAGGGAACAGAAGGGAGACAAGGAGGGAAAGAGATCTGCATTCCCTCCTAGAAATGCAGAGAAAAAGGGAAGGCACTTCTAATTAGAGCTGCGAACAGATAATAATTGAGTATTACTTCTCGATTAGAACGGCGTGAACTATTCCCAGCAAATAATTTATTTGATGAGTTAAGTCTTGTTTAATAATCAATAATCTCACACATGGAGGTTGGTTGCTATTTGATGTTGTTTGACTACACAAACATATTTCATCATACGGGTAGGACAAATAACCCTGCTTTAACAGTGCTTGTAACATCACTATTTGCCTTTCGTAGTGTGTGTTTTGAGCATCAAATTTTCATGGTATTGTTTTTACTTTTTTATGAGATGCCGAAAACTTTTTTCAGGAGGTGAAAGAGAATTGTTGATAGTCTGGTGAACACTTCTAATAAAGCCCTCATGTGAACACGCTCAGAGGAGAACTTCATCTGGTTTTCACTTTCTTTCAACTTCTCAGGAAAGCACAACATTGCTTACATTTCCTCATAGCAAACACAGTGAAAAAGCTGTGAATACTATTAGGGAAAATTTATAGGTTTAATCTGTTTTTTCCTCACATTTGTCTAGGTTGTCTTGATGCTATCATGTGGTGTTTTCATTCTGATACTTCCTTGTCTGTAGTATTTCCTCCTTACACAGTAACCTGCTTCATATACTGTGACGGATGCCAAAATGCTGCACTTAGATATTCTGTGATTCTCTGCAAACCACTTTCCTTTGTCTCGAAATAAAAACGCTAGATCTGCAAGAACAGCTGCCTCCCATGTTCCCAGGTTCATCTAAGTACAATAGTTCTATACAATATCATTTATATTTGCTTTTATAACCATTTTCATATGTAAAGATAGAAGAATTATTGCTTTTGTTAGTAGCAGTTTCTGAGCTCTCAATCTTTTATCGTCTTAATTAATAGCCTTGAAATATGCTCCACTGTGGCACAACATGCAGTCAGCATGCAGATTATACATTTTTATATCCAAGGCATGAACCCCCTAATTTCTTTTTAAGAGCACTGTTATTTGAGCCAAGGTGAATCACCAGCTTTTATCTGTATCTCTTGACTGCTGCTTAAGAGGATTAGTCGCACTGGCGAGCTCTGCAAGGACAGCTAAGAGTAGCAGGATCAATTGCAATTCATAGTCAGAAATCAATGAAATGTGTCTCGGTAAATCTGACTGATCCACGGGTTACTACCCAGTGCATTATCTTGGCCTTACTCTGTTACAAGATTAGACCCAGAAATAATAATAAGTGAGAATCTTACTGCTCTTTTAAAACACTCTTTACTCTCCTGTTGCCCTCCTGTGGTAAAGAAACTTCAGGGAGAGGCACAGCAAGAGCAATACCCCAATGTAAATAAATGAGGCATTAACCTTTAAGTCCTCTGCTGAGGGAGGAAGACAAAGTATTATTTTAGCCCTGTCTGCTAAGAAGAGGTCAAAGAAAATTTGCAAATTTAGGAGTGGTGTCATCTTAACTAGAAACAGAAAAGCATGTGCAAGATGGACAAACCTCTGGATAGTGTAAGTCAGCGAATCTTCACTAAATTTGACATAGTTACTTCAATTTACTGCTGCTTGGGACCTCCTCATAGTCTGGCTTAGGGGCTGTTTGGAGAAGCCCGTGTACCTTCAGCCTTGCTGTCGATAACCACAGGTCCTGAATACCCTTCAGAAAGCGAAGTGGAGGAAGAAAATTACTCTTTCCCATCTGATTTGCTGTGTGATTTTTACAGTGGGGCTGCACACGGTTGGGCACTTCCCTCGACAGCAGGGGTGCAGAGCAAAGCTCGTGCCGGCTGTGTTGCCCAGGCTAACCCACTGCAAGAGGACAGTGCCTGCGGTCAGAGATGCACGTCCTATGTTGTCCTCCTGATTTTGCCCGCCTGCAAAAGCGTGGGCGGCTGCTTTATTCTGGCCACATAATCGTACAGCCGCTGCCACAACACAGACCAAGCGAGCGGGCTGGCAAATGCAGCTCATACAGCAAAAAGTCGTGGGCAACCGTGAGGAAGGCTGAGGAAGAAGATAAAAAGGCAAAACTGGGTTGTAAAACAGTGTGGGATATCGCCTTGATGAAAGCTGCACTGGAAGGCATGCAGAATTACCTGGTTGGGCAGCTGGTGTCAAATGGCAAAAAGGTTTTGTGAGAGGGTCGCTCAAAAATCTCAAACCTCTATGCTTTTTTAACAAGAAAAGCCACTTCTGCAGGACACGAGCGGCTGTCTGAAGGGAAAATTGTATCTTCATTTTTGAATGATTGAGCATCCACAAACACCACTGTTGTCAATGACAGGAGGCAAGTCAGCAGGAATGTGGCTATATTACACACTGTTCTGCTTGGTATATATACACAGGACTAAGTGTTCATAAGATGTCTGTGTTCATAAATTAGGGAAAAGAATTTTTTTTTCTTTGGCATTTGTTAAAGCTCCCCTCCTCCAATTTAACAGACACATTAGTCTAATGTAAATTACTGCTGGAATGACACATTCTTTACTTTAAAAAAAAGTTGAAATATTTTGTTATCTGATAAACAGAGATCCATAAAATAGCTGTTAGCTTTGCAATGAGAGTACAATGTGGAGTTTACTAAATGAAAAAATACAACAACATTTCTTTTATGTACTGTGTATTCATTTCCGTGGTTAAGGATTAGCACACACACTGTAATAAGAAGCTCTCAATATGGAATCAGAGACTGCCAGCATGGGTGCAATAAACTTTTCAGAATGGTTCATAAGATTATACTAATTAGGGATAATCTAATTTGAACAATTTTTATCTTCTCAAAAAGTAATATGATGTCACTCTATGGGAAGAGTCACTACCCAGGCTCCGGGGATATACTAAAAAAACCACACACGTTATCTGTAATATTAAAAATTATGGTTGATCCACGAGACAGTCTTAGATCTACCCTTCTCCTCTCAAAAGATCTACCATATAGACTGTTAAGCCCCCATAATTATCTCCCCTACTTGTGACAAGCATGGGCTAATCAGTCTCTGAGGGAGTTTTCCTGCAGATCATTGAGAAGCGTGTGTATGCTTCACATTGCTTATCAAGCTATTTTGTACGCAGTATCACATAAGAGCTGACAAAAGTTCATTATCCTTATCTGGACTAGAATGACTCCAAATTAAGGAAAAAGAGATAAGCTTTTTTTTTTTTTTTTCCTTTTTTTTCCTTTCTTTTTACTTATTTTTTTTAGTACAGAAACAAAAAATATATCTAGTTTGCATTGCAACAAAGAAGATCTCAGCTAAGAAAAAAAGCAAGCTAGGTTCTAGCTGACTTTAATCCCATATTAAAAGATTAGAAAAAACATCTGAAGAAATCAGAGATAGTCTAATTGAGGTTCTCGCCTTTAATCCTGTGAGTAGACTCCCCCTTGGATACCAAGATCTGTCAGTTCATAGTCTTGGGAATTCTCTAAGGAAAAATAAACCACGAGAAATGGACATACAACATGTTCTCTCACATTTAAAAAGAGAGAGAAAGAAAGAGAAAAAATATCCCAGAAATGGCAATACCAAAACATATTCTTTCCTAAGAAAGAGAAACAAAATGAGGCACAAAATAAAATGAAAACAAAGAAACAGATTAGAAGAAGCACCGTTATTCAGAAAGTTCTTCGATAACACTTACAAATGTAACCCGAAAGCAAATCAACTGGTTTGGTCCTGTTTTTCTCATTCATATCAAAATGCCATTTGTATCAGTATCTTTGGTTTTTTGCTAGTAATTGTGTTTCCACTGAGCTACCTGAAATGTAAGTGTATTAAAAAAAGAATCTTAGTCGTTTGGAAAAGTCATTTGGAATTATATTTAAAATAAATTATACAATAACCAGTGCACAGAAGAAAACCAGACAGTAGATACATATTTTTCATTTATATGTCTTACAAATAAGGGAAAAAATAACATGTAAAAAGAGTGATTCATACAAATTCAGTGTAACTCAAAGCCCAATTTTCTCATATTAAGAGGTACTAAAGAAAGAGACAATTCATAATGGTGAAAAACAAGACAAAATTAAGTTGGGATTCTGTCAGTCAGTAAAGCAGCACCAGTTCAAAAGCAAGTGACCGACATGGCAGTATAACCATTTGATTGTAAAGATGCTACTTACAGACTAGAATTAGAATTCAAACACTTGCACTTTGTGTTCCTGTTTAATTCTTTATTATTTTGAAAACTATTCTCCCTTGTAAATTTTTCAGATTTTTTTCCCCATATTTGATGATCCATTTCCCTAGCAGCAGAGTTAAACACATTTTTCTAATGTCTATTATGTAGTGTGGACACACGGAGATGCATTGTGTTTGTAAACAGTTATTCAATATTTTAGTAAAGAGACAATTAAGAAATTCTTTGTAACAGGTCATGTCTAATGGCAGTGTGTTAACTTGACCAAAGCTGAAAGAGTGACATTTTAGAACTGTGCTTTCACTCTGTATGTTTAGATAAAACCAAAGAGAAGAGAAGTAGAGGATAACATGAAAAAAAAATAATTTAAAAAAAACTCAGCAGAAGGTATTTCAGTATGAAAAATCAAGGTAACATTGCAAGTAGATACAATAAACATAAAAGAGGTTCAGAACTGTTATTTTTATTGCCTGGAAAATTACTGTGATTCATGTTTCTAAATTATGTAAAGATATATAGATAATGGAAATATGAACTGTATAAACATAAATGTGTTTGTCTTCCATTCAACATATTCTATATTAATATATATCAGGTTTAAATCACTGTGTATTCGGAAAGTTTTCTTTTATTTCCCCTATAAATAAATTCAAGACATAAGAATGTCATTCTGAAAATTTTAATATGCAATTTAATATTTTATTAACAATGTTTAAGAAAAAGATTCATCTGTTTCAGTAATCTTGTTAAAAGACACTACAAAATATGGTAGGAATCACTGTAAGGCAGCAAGTTCCTACGACTCGGCATAAAGACTGTGAACAAATTAAAACAGTCTAATGCTCCTAGTATTTCAAAATTCATGCTAACAGTGGGGAAAGAGAAACCTCTAAAAGTGCCTGATCCAATGCGGCTGGCATTGGCAGGCTTTGCTTTTTTTTAAAGGAGAGCTTTGTCGGTGTGAAGTGTATAAGAAGTGACATTGCAGAGTAGGAGAACAGCAGAGCCCAAACCCCAGGTCTCCGAGAACCTTGTGGGTAGGCTGAGTACCGTAAATTGACATCGAATTAAACAAGAATGGAAGGTACTGAACACACATTGAATTCAACAGTAGTTGAGTTTCTAAGCACTTTGACAGATCAAGACCCCAATTTTTATTTTGTCTTTTATAACAAACAATGCCCCAAGGCAAGCACGTACAGTAGGAATTTTGCATAAAGTTAATTGTTCACTACACATAAAAATGACTTCTTATTTTTAATGAGACTCAGACACACACTGACCCAGTCATATTCTTTTGTGGTGTGGACTTCATGGTAGTTATCAACAGTACAAACTGGTTGGGAGTAAGATTGTTTTTTTCATCTCAGAGTAGTGCTAAGTTTGATGGGAACTAAGCCCATGCGGAACTGCATTAATTCTGCAAGGGGAGTGGGAAGGAACATTGTGCCTCAATGACTGAAGCAGATAATACACATTTTACTGTAATTTCTCCTTGCAAGTTGTGTAAAAGACAACCAGGCCTTCTCTATTTTCTTGCACAAAGCAAATCCCTAGTGAGAGGTGTCCCCGGCCATGACAGGGGGGCTGGAACTCGATGATCTTTAAGGTCCCTTCCAACTCTAACTATTCTGTGATTTTATGATTCTATGAAATAAAGAATAAGCACAGCGTACATTTTATTTGAAGCAGTAAGGGTTCTCATTTGGTAGCATTTGATCAAAGAGTTGTGTAACAGTTTTGTATGATATGCAGTGCTAAAGTAATAGGCATATTTAATCTTATTACAGCCTGCATATTCAGAAATATTCTCACTTCGGTAAATTTTTGGAGAAGTTTCTTACAGATATGTGCAGAAAGCCAACACATTCATAATGAACCCATATTTCCTTTGGAAAATTTGATAGCCCACTAGAACTGCTTGCTTCAATATGGTCTATCGTCTGAAATCCTCCCTGCAATGGTACTTAAGACCAGTGACTTCAAATTAATATAAGGTAGTTGGGATGAAAACCCTCTGTGCACAGTATAATTCCAGTAAATGACAAAATAATTAAATAACACATGCAACAGACTCCAAAGGCAGATGTTTATGGTAATGCAAACACGATAATATTGGATGTTATGTGAAGAGGAGAAAAGAGCAGCTTCTGCTCTAAGATGCCTGCATTTATAGCTTCTATTGAAATGTCATCTATCAAGGCACATAATTTAATCTGTATGTGGTAGAAGCATGGCTCCTAGGAAAGTGGCTAGCACTGTGACCATTCATAGCTGATGTTTAGGGGAAAAGAGGTCTTCCATTCTGTTAAAATGAATGTACTAACATTCACTTTTGCCTCTGCCTAGGCACCAGTCCATTGATTAGAAGGCATTATAGTTTTTTTATTGAAGAACCATTACTGCAGGATTACCTTTGGGTTTTCAGATCATGAGGATGTTTGTTTAATTGGAGGGTGACTTTTGATAGTAGAAAAATCCAGATTTAAGTATCACATCAGTGCTGTATCAAGTCCTGAGATTTAAAAAACTTACTTGTTTCTATAGCGTGTGAAATTTTGCTTGGCAACCTTTAAGTCTAATGCAGGTAAAAAAAGTAGAGACGCAGTGACTTGAATGTGTATCTGAGCTACTGAGTTTTGCAGTTTTTTGACATAGATTGCATTTTTTTATGTGACTCAATCTCAAACCTTCAATGTACAGTAATAAGAACTTGTGAAGACAACAGACAGCTGATCTTCTATCTACCTGTATGTGTGTTAGTAAAATTTATATTTGCACATACATATATGCACTCAGGTATGTGTAGCTGTAAGTATATATTTTATATTTCTTAAAATTTGGGCTTGATGCATCAGAGTAATTCTTTAATATAGTAAATTCTCTGACATGAAAAGTCTAATAAGTTCAAATTACTGGTATCTAAAGATTTCCTCTTGAAATGATGCATTCTTTCCTTTCAAACAAACCCATTGCTGGAGAAGATTAATTGATTAACCTGGTTCACCTCCTTTGCCATCTTCCTTTGTCCCTTAATTATTCAGACTCGCAGGCCTTTATCCATTCCAGGTACATATGCAGCCAGTTTTTAAAAGTGTCATGCATGTTAGAAGAGGAAATTCAACTCAGTCCACTCACCTTTTCTCCATCAAGTCTAACCAAAATTATCCCTACTTGTTCTAAATTGGTTTCCGTGAGTGGAACCTAACCCATTCTTAACAGTAACAAATTTTCAGCTGAGCCCTGTTTGATTACACAGATAAGATTTAAGTCTAGTGAAAAAATGACACAAGAATGCTTTAAAACTGGCCCATTTCTGGTGAGAAGTTAAAAATACTCTTTTCTTATCTCACAAGTCTGAAAGTTAGAAAACAATTTTGCTCTGTAGTGTTGTGATTTCTGAAGATCCGATATGCTCTTCCTATCTGGCTCAGATCCTGCCTGTTTTTCTATGTCAAATAGTAGATGGAAGCTTATGGTGTGAAAAAAATAAAGAAAACCTCGACAGATACCTTTGTTAAATATTTTATAAAGATGTCAGTGTTATGCATCTGCCTGTTTTCTTTCGTCTCCAAATTAGTAAAATTAACTGTAGATCTCTTAAAGAGATACTTTCAGATGGAGGAAAGTTTAAATATGATCTTTATCTAAATGATTTTCACATATTTAAGAGATTTTTATTGATGGAATTTCTGAAGCTCTTAGCATTCAGGATGAAGTTACTTCCTTTTGAACAACTTACTCTGGCTTCATTGGTCATGAAGTGAACCCTTGATTTTGAATCTGGGTTATCAAAACATTCCTATAGTGATCAATATAGCAAAAATAACATTATGCCTCATTGTCTGTTTGGTTTTAATTGATAGGGGACAGCTATATTAAACTTCCATTTAAAATTTATAAATGCTACAATTTTTCAATTTCTGCTCCAGAGGTGGGTCCCACCTCCAGGCTGTGGCCTCACTGACCTTCTACGGCAGCCGTATGTGTGATCTGACTCCTGCCACTGTAATTACCACTAGGTCATAAGGGGAACCCAAATAATCAGCTTGTGCTCCTAAGAGTGTTTTCCAGTGATGTGTCTCCACCAAAACTCCAGCTGATTCTCAACAGGCTGGTACATTTAGAGCAAAGCACCAATGTGAGTAGCTAAGTTGAGCCATAAAGGCAGGACACTCCTACCAGTGCAACCCCCATGGCCAAACCTCCTCTCTCTCTAAGAGGCAGCAATGCACTAACACAGTTTTCCCCTGTTAGCTCCGGGGGTCAACTCTCAGCTGGGCAGGGATCCTTCTACTGCAGTTCATAGACAACGCTAAACAAAAATTAATGTGTATGGTCTGAGAGAGATCCAGTAAGATCATTTTCACTGGGATGTCTTCACAAGGCTACGTACTGAGATTAATTAATAAAAAGGAAAGTCCTCTATGAAAGGATGGACTGTTACCAAGGATATACAAAATGGGTCTATGAAGATGGTGTGAACTAACTGTTCCTAATAACTTGACCTGATATAGCTCATAGTCTATATTTTGAAGGCACAGGCATAGCTCCGGAAAGGGAGAGCTCAGCAGATAGGGATCAGTCGAAATGCAGCTACTCTTTTTTCTCTGAAGAAAAAATCAATATTATATTTTTCCTCCTTCTTTGGCTGTAGCACCTTGGTTCAGAGTTAGGAGCACTAATTCACACACTTCAAAATGTTCTGAAGTTTTCTTCACATACTTTCCCAAAGATGAACTTTTACCTGGTGCTGTGTGAAATCATTCCTTATTCCGCTGAAATGTGAAAGTGCACCCAGAAAAGGATTACAGAAAAAGTAGGCGAAAAGGTGATGCTTGTTTAAAGAGAAAGAGGGATTTGAGTTTTGCCAACACTTTACTTTTTTATAACTAGTGTGGCCTTTCCATATTTGTACAACATTGCAATGTCTAAACTATACTACATGCATGTGCCTTGTTCAATACCCTATGTGTCCAATGCAGTCTTTGGTGCAATGTCCAAGATATGTTTTTGTTGCAGCTCGCAATAATGGTATTGCTTTATGGAAACAAAAATAAAGAAAATAATTAATTGGAATTTTCATGTGAGTTCTGTGGCTGAAATAGCTTTCTGTCCTTAAAGACCAGGATGTAGATAAATTATTTTTTTTCCTTTTGACTTCTGACTTCACTGAAAGATTTTAACTCATGTACCCAACATCCTGACCAGACTGTTGACTTTGCATTTTATTTAGTTGTGAGCACTGATATTTATTCATTTTGTCCATTGGATATTTACTGAAGGTTTCTATGCCTTTGATATCCCTATATTTAATCATTTAAATTTTATTGCTCTCATTTTAGCAGAATTTTGTTTTGTTAGGATAAGACAAATATGCATTTTCACAAGTTTATCAATTTAATTGTTTAGATGATAGGTGTTCTTGGTAGGAAATTATGAACATTAATAAAATTTTATGAAATGTAATATGCCATGAAATGAACAAGTTTGTTTCTTTTCATTCTTTACACTACCAGCATTTAGCACCCTGTGAATATTCCTTTTGCTTGCATATTTGTAAATTATTTTTCATGTGTGTAAATGACTTGATAACCATATAGCTTGCAAAATATTCCATTACCTAATACTAATACAGTTAAAAGAAAACTGGTATTCCTTGGAAAATACACACCTAATGAGTTTTGGTGCTACTGGCTATAAGCAGGTGTCCTCAAGGGTGCAACAGGAATGGTGAATTTAAAATGGTTATGTTTGCAGTGTTGAGACAGTATTACCCAGACAGTTGTAAGAAGACACACCAGAATTGTGTAAAGCTGAAGTTTACACTCATTATTCGTGCACATTGGATGACATGAGAAGGAGTAAATGTATGAAAAAAAGACCCACATAAATATCGCGATGGCCTGTGCAATTGTTGGCACTCATAAGAGTTGGTGATAGATGTCCAAAGTACTCCAAAAATTATGCAGCTGTTTTCAGAAATTTTGGAAAGAAGAAGAGCGTATAACAAGCTGCTTCTTTTAAAGTATCTCTCACATTTCTCTGTCCTCTTTACACAGAAGGAATTTCTTTTTCTGTGTCAGACAAGGGTTATCCTCTTCTGTATCTTTCTAAGTTTCTTTTCATTAGTCCTTTCCCCATTTTTCATCCTGAAAGGACAAGTTACTGTCACAAAGCCAGGCTTCTTTATTCAAAATTCCCTACTGTGCTTCCTTAGACAAGAATATTTCAGTGATTACTGTTTTGGTTAAGCTGTTCAATTACTTAGAGGCAGGAGGCTACATGCATGCCAAATGGCCTGAAAATTTTTAAAGAAAAAAGGGAACAGTAGGGTTGAAAGAGAAAAGCAGCAAAAAATATTTGAATTAACTTTTTCTCATGCTTCTAGTGAAGATCTTTCCCTTTCATCTCCTAAAACTGATTGTAGTTAAGGAAAGATTAGAATCTTAAGCCACAGTACCTTCTGAAGGGATGTATACAAACGATACACGATGACTCCCTGGTTTGTGTTGTTTTCCTCCTATGTCTGCAAGTTCCTGCTCTGGGGAGTTCCTACCTTTGTGACACTCAAATGCAGCAATCTGCAACCCTTGTTTGCTTGTGCTCTGGTGAGCTTTTGCCCTTCTAGTTCTTTCACTAGATCATCTTTAGCTTTCCCATAAAATTGAAGCTTTTTGGTTTCATCTTCATAGCTCTGAACTCCTTAGATCCAATCGCCCATCTCATGTCTCTTCTTCTTAATATGATTCCTACTCCTCACTTTGATGCAGTAACTTTCCATCTTCCCTCCAACTTTCCATATATTTAGAACCCTTCTCTTGTGTATGCACTTTCTTTCCTACTGGCTCCTTTTACTTGCAACCCTTCCTGTCTTTATTTGCACCTTTCCTTATTTTAAAGCCATTCTCAAAACACTTTTCATCTCAGTGTGACAACTGAAAATGTATGTACAATATCACAGATTTGAGACTGTACAGAGGTACCAATCTGAGCTAAATCATCACCTTTCTGACACCGTGACTTGGGGTAGGAACAGCTTCCCGGAAAGAGACATCTGAAATAATTCAGATGAATCGCACACTAGCAGTGTCCTTTTCCATTACAATGGTATAAAGTGAGCCCAAGGTCGCTAGCTCACTGTAGCTGTCTATACAGTAGGCATCGAATTCAGAGAAGAAGAATCTCAGCATACGTGTTAACATTTTAAATAAGTATTGTACTGCTTATCTAAATATATGAATAATGATAATTGCTAAGTTTCGGATCTTAGATATGATGGAATGTTGACACTTTTTTATTAAACACTCAAATGTAAAACAATAACAGTTTAAGTACAAAGAGGGGAAATGTTGCTTTAGCTTTACTCTCTCGTTTGTCCATGCTATGTTAGAGGGACCTGATATTTCTTTTAATCTCAGTTGAGAGCCAGAGGTGAAGAAAGCTAGATCTGAGGAAGCCAGATGTAAATAAGAGGTGGACTATGTCCACATCCTTAATTTGATCCTGAACATAATTTTTGGAGTGATATAATCTGACAAATAATTGAATATTTTCAATAATTTTTATTGTCTTCTGTATTACTCTTATTACTATTTCTACTGGTTTAACATCTGGGGGCACATCATAGACCACCGTTCCTTTGTATATTCTGAATCCTACTGAAGAACCAGGAAAAAGAAGTTGGACTCTAGAAAAATGTTACAGTTCCATATAAGGCAAAAGGCAACCGGAAAGCACATCTAGTTAGCAACAAAGTACAAAGAAAATATAGCATTGCTTAGGAAAAGCATAATTTTACAAATCAGTAACGTTGGTTTCTTCTTAGTCAAAATTCTATTCTGTATGAACTTCTGAAATTGTTAATTAATGACATAATTATATTGTTCAAAAATAAGTTTAATTGTGATTTTAAGTAAAATATTTTCTTAAGGTTATTATTAAACTGATCAACAAAGCTAATTCAGTTCTTTAAACTTCAGGTTTAGCAGCTTGTGCCATTAAAGTTACAGACCCAACATAAAGTGAAAATTATAGACTAAAATTTATTACTAATTTAAGGCCTAGAGATGATAGAAATCTAAATTGAAGATGTTCTTAAAACGAATGTTTAGTTAACTGGATACACTGAAATTAACTGTGTATTAAATTGAAAAAGCTTAGAAACAGTTTTTACAATAAAATGCTCAACTAATGAGTTGTAATTTACATTAAAATATCTGTTTCAGTGGCTAACATTTGATCAATCTTAATGTGTTTAAATCCCAGCTCAGTCTTAGTCCGTAGCTACTGCTTGGATGTCAGGCTTGCTGTGTTTGGCAGAGATACAGGCCTTTAAGTCTTAAAACTAGATCTAAAAATGGGACATGACATTTCAGAGCTGAGTGCTGCATTGTCTAATCTTCAGTTGTCTAGCCCTTAGATACAATTCAAATACCTATATTAGGCATAATTTCTCTAAAAAATGCATAGGAACAATACTTCACGATGGGCTTTAAGAAAATTAGTAGACTGTGAGAACTTGTCTTGAATCTAACACTGTGTGTATATAACAGAAGAGACAAGTCTGAACACGGAGGTGATTTTTAAATAACAATATTGGGATTGGAAAACCGATCTAAGTACAGAACTCTCCTAGACAGCCTTTAATATCAGGAGATTTGAAGGAATACTTTTCCATGCACATTTTGGGATTAGGGTGCCCTGATCACCACATATAGGTTAGTCCAGTGGTGGCCAGAGATTGCCTTTCTCTGTTGGATTAGAGGCATTGGGCAGCAAGGAATGAATTCACAGGAAACAGACAAGAAGCAAGGAGCAAAGTTGTATCTCCCAGTACTTAGGACATCCCGCCAATGCATCCTAGATGCTTGCCACTAAAAGTGCTTTTGAATAGCACTTTTAGTTTTGGATAGAAAAAGCCTGTTACACTTATAATCTCTCCGAATGTTTGCATGTATGTGTGTATGTTTATAAAGCCCTACTGATTTATTGTCTGCCTTACTATTCACTACTGATTTTGCAAATTCCTCCGATAGCCATTGCCCTTTAGCCACTCTCACTGTTTTACATATTGTTTTTAAAACTCCAAAGGATTAGTGTAGAAAACTCTCTTTTATTTTCTTTTTTCCCCCAAAATAGGATTTTCATCTTATGCCAATTGTTTTGAATATATGAACTTAATGATATTGGAGCTACTTAAATGTGAGCAAATTTTGTTCAAAATTATTGAAAAAAGTTTCATTGACCTGTAGTATTGCAAATTGTGAATACCTGGCTTGCATGTGGAATCCACACTGCATAATTGAAAGCCTAACCTCTCTACTCTAGATAAGCAGAGTCAAGCATCTCAGAAAAGTAATGCCAAAATCCCATGTGTTGAATCAAAGGCCATTATCCCATAAAAACTGCCAAGAAATAGGATCTCTCTGTCAGCCTTGCTTGTAAAATGTACCAGGACAACAAAGCAAGTATCCCTTTGCAAAATCTTCTCTCAAACACAGTTCCTGCTCATCTTGGAGAAGATTAAGGAAATTCCTTCATTTCAAAATGCAGAGGTGACGTTGATGTGCTCCATTTCTGTGGCTAATTCTTCAGGATGCAAAAGACACGAGTTAAGTTTGCCTTCTGTCCACATCTCCTGTCTTTCAAGAGCTCTTAGCTCCTATTGAAGCTGGACCACAGTAAAAGAAGTTAAAAAGTTCATAAGACCAGGAGGACCCCAGGGAAGGAGGCAATCTCTGTAACTTAATGAAATTCATTCTCATGGAGGAGGTAGTGTTTCCTTGAAACTTGCTGTCCCTGAGTAGTTACATAGGGACTCTTTTCTTCCTTCTCCCATGTTTAAAAAGTAACTGTGACTACCTTTTCTGCAGGAAGTCAAATCCTATCTGTTTGTGTTGTGTGTAATGGATTCTGTTCTAAGCACCTCCTTAAATCCAGTCTTAACTGTAGTAAAGTAGATACTTTTCATAGGAAGAGGTGGAGCCACTTTCATAGAAAATGGCTATACAGAACCTGCAGAAAGTCCCAGTCTGCTTTTTGAAATCACATTTCTATACGCTGAACTAGAAGTGTTAAGCAGCAGGTGCAAAAACATCATATTGTTTCTTTGTTGCTGTATATGGCAGTATTTTCCTTTAATCTTACTGTAAGGATGATTTATTAGCATCGATACTTGTACTAATATTTTAATAAAGTATTTCCACAATGTCAATCAGAGAATTTCAAGTAATCTGCCTTCTTAGCTGTGCTCCCTGTGGGTGTTACCTTATCTTCACACGCAACGTAACTACAAGGCTGGTTAATTATATACATAGTAAGGTAATTCTCGCATGTCAAAGTTAAATAGATATAACCATTTGAATAGACATAACCACAGGAAGGCCCGGATGTGAAATAGTGGTGCTGTTTGGCAATGTTCTCACTTTACTCCACAAGTTAGTTGCCTGAAAGTTAATGGGTTACACATTACACATGGCAATATAATCATGCCTTCGTCCAAAAAATGCTACCTATGGCAAGGGATCAAATATGAGAAAATACCAAAGGATATGACATGAGATTATTAATAAGTATGTGCATCATAAGCCTTACAGTAATGTCTCCTGAAGTCAAAAGATCCTATTATATCACTGACAAACATCACTCATAGTTTGTTTATTTTCGGTAGATTTGTATTCAATTAATTCATTATTCAATTAATTATTGTCCTTGAAAATAAGAGACACTGATGATGAGCTGTTGTACGTAACCTCTGAAGACAAGCATCTTAAGAAGTTGGGAAGTTACAATCAGACTTATAAAAATGGGTTTTTTAATCCTCTGCCTTCTTAACACTTTCTGTCATTCTCTAATGAGTGACTTTTAATTGTGCTAACTCCTCTGAATGTGAGCAATGAAGAAGAGGGGACAATGAGAACCGACTTACTTCTTGGCTTTGCAACTTTCTACAAAATAAATAACAGGGATTTCAACTTCTGACCTCAGAAGGGTCCAGACAGCCTATGTGAATGGTGTGGAAAAGCTGTAGAAAGTTGTAGAAGTTTACAGTCATGATCCCATCAGCCCAGTCTTGAAGTCTTTGAAAGAAAAGAGAGAGTTTGTTATTTGAGCCATTATTATTTTTTGTACTGGAAATCTTTCTGTGAGTAGGACTAGAACACAACTGAAGGGACACCTTTCTTGCAAGATGTTTCCAGGACATGCTTCTAGGACTGGTGTCCAGCTCTACTATGGGGATGCACACAAATTCAGAGGTTCTTTTGCAGGTATTAGTTGCAAACATCAGCTGCTGTGCCATTTGTTTGCTACAGCATTGAATTGGAGTTAATAGTCTCATCAAACAGACAAGATAGGTATGGAGTCTGAAAACCAAAACTAAACTTGCCTCTAAATTGGCCTGTGTGATGACAGTTACTGTAGTGGAAATGGACGTGGATAAACAAAAAATTCATAGTTAAACAATTGTAAAATTATGACCTTCTAGTCTTCCTTAATTTCCTTATAATCAGTTGATCGCTGGCTTTATTCATTGACACTGGACTTCTTTATTTGTATTAATGTTAATTAACATGGTCTCCTAAATAATCAGCCTATCTTTGTTAAAATGAGAAGGTTGTGCACAAAAAAAAAGATGATGTGTACAGGTGAGGACTAAGCAGAAAATGTTGTAGCAATTTGCTGAACACGGAGGCTTATTGAGGATGCAGTCCTGAATAATACACACTAGCTTTGCTCTTCCCCCTTTAGTGTGTGTAGAGAAGCCATGAATCATTCATGGTCTCCCAGCTGAGCGGGGCTTCAAAGGGGCTGGTTGTGATTGGGTGTCCTGGGTGAATTGCCGCGCTGCAGAAACGCCTGCACCCCCAGCACTGGAGGGGTGAGGAAGCACTTTCATCTGGGCCTCCAAAGTGTCTCAGGTCACAGTTCACCAGGAGATAACGATGTAGATGTACATTCAGAATTAGCTGCAGAGATACCTGTGTAGTGCGGTGTGGAAAAGTGAGCCAGTTAGATCCCTGGTGGATGCTGTGAATCAATTACTGTATTCTGAATACAAGGTTGGCTGCAGGGGATAAACAGATGTCAGAGAATTTTTCCCTAATAAGACCATAGTAATAGAAGAGCACTGTCAGCTTCATTTTACATTAAAAATCTCATTTCCTCTTTATATGACCAATTTTATTAGGCCTCTAAACAAAGATATTTTATGTAACTGATAGCTGTATAATGAGAATAGTATCATTAAATTTCTTTTTTTTTCTTTTTTAACAAAGACCGAAAGAGAAAGTAGAAATGAATCTCACCGAAGTTAGAAAGAAGGTGTGTAATTTAGAAGGCTGGATGATCATTTTTTTTCCTTTCCAGTGGGAATATTGAATGGCTTACAGCTGCCTTTTATGCTGAATCAGAATCACCTACGTTCCAGAACAAAATATTCTTAAAACTAAAGTTGATTATTAGCTTGCCCTGGTCTCTGTACTGTCTGCATGTTTTGTCAGTGTCTGGTATGCAGAGCTCTGGTCAGAAACAAGAAATAGCTCTGTTCTTATTTAATAAATCTTACCACAGATCACACGCTTGTAGTTAGCACCATACACTCGATATTTTTAATTATTTTACAAAAATCAAAATATTTGTGTATTTCTGTGAATTTTGAGAGTAAGAGCAATGAAACATTAGAGATATCTCTTATCTTAGTCCCTCAAATAGAACACAAGTACAATATTTATTGCAAACAACCAAAACACTAGGCTAAGGGGATACCTTTGGATACACTGTGTTCATAAATTGTTCACATGCTAAGTGTTTTACTATTTTGAAGATAAATATCAGCTGATGCTGAGATGTTTTAATTCATGCTGTTGCCATGAGGACAGTGTAACTTCATGTGGCAGAAATCAGAAGAAAATTTGGCTTTAAATATTGGTTTACAGTAAAGGCTTTTAGTATAATATTTAAACTCACAGCATATCCCAAACAAAATCTTAATTCTGAACACTTCACAAGAAGAAAACCAAAAGAGAATTGCAGAGAACATTCACAACATTTTTGACAAAAAGGTCAACCTTTCTTGAACCTCTATGAAGTTATCCCATACACATCTCATACACACCAAATACAATTCAGCAGCATTTGGGTAAATAAGGCTTAAATATAACCTAAGGTTTTGTTCACTGAAATTAGTTTAAGCAACACAGGCAAAGACATGACCTAAACCCCTGTTGCTGAGTTATCTAAACCTGGCTTTTGCTCTCTCCCCAGCTCTGACATATACATGGCAACTAAAATTCAGAAGTGTGTCTCTTGAGACAACCAGATATTGATAATATGTCCCTGTGCAGGTGGTAACGCAGTGCTTGAGTCCATAACCTCTTCACGTCAAGACCTGAGCAGTTCTCTAATTTCTACTTTCCTGGGATCTGTCTTCATTGGAAACTTGGAAACAACAACAGCAACAATGGTTTTAAAACTTCTTCTCAAAACTTGGCTGTCCCTGGGGTTTCTTTCCAGGACCGGCTCTGCCCTAAATCCTAATCATCGTACTAGAACTCCCCGGAGTGTGAGGACTGCAGCCTTCCCGAGCCACTGCTGACTATGTTCACCATCATTCCCTTGATGCATAACACCTGCTCTGAATCACAGCGTTCACAGGGAGCAGAGGGAAGGCGTCAGGCAGAAACTTCTTTCAGAACTGTATTCTTTCCCTCTCCTATTCCTTTAAAAATCAGGATATGCACTATTAGTAACCTTAACACATCATCTCTACCAATGCATTATCTAGCATTACTCTTATGCTGTAAGTTACCATTCTCATGTTGCAGCCCAGTGCTGGGAAGGAAATTAACCCCTGGCTTACCTGCTGAAACCCTTCTATGAATACATCTTTAATGGAAAGCTCTGTTGTTTCTCTCCAGCTGGGACAAACAAGGAAGCTTTATGTTCCCATTCACACTTTGCCTTCAAGATGAGCCACGGTGTTTATTGCTGAGGTGACATAAACTTGGGCATTCATAATATTTGAGATGATCATAAAATCAAGTGTGGAATTGTAATGGCTGAGATATTTTCAGAAGAATCCTGTGACACAGGTGCTTCAAAATGGCGGACAAAGAAATATGCAAAGTAACTGCATATATTTTCTACATAAAAAGGCTAATGTCTATTTAGTCATCAGTCACTCCTGTATTTGAACTCCTGGCTCTTCATATATCCCAAAAATATTTGCAGGACTTTTATTGTCAGAATTCCACTCTGGCTACAGAAATCCAAACTTACTACATGAGGAAGGGACTGTAGAATTTGCTGCTCATAAAGTGATTAAAAGCAATAAGGCCTTAAGCACTTGGGTTTAGCTATGTTTTAAACTCGTGTAATTTCAGTCCTTTTTCATAAAAAAAAAAACCACAAAAAACGCCTACATACTTTTAACGTCTGTGAAAATCAGTGTAACATCTTTTACTCCAGTGGTATTGTGCTGAATTATAACAGCCGTGGATTGAACACAAAGAAATCCCAGAATTTCTGGTATTCAGTACTAAGGCCATGACTGTGGGAGTGTTGTTTCTCACTAGTGACAACTCGACCAATAATATCATCAGCCCAGGGGTGTCCAGTGTACAATAGTATTTTGAACAGTTAAATGAAAAAAAAACCCAAACCACAAAGGAGAGGAAATAATGACAATAATGCGGAAGCTTCAGGGGCGCTCATATTCAAGGGAGGTTACCAGGAAAAAAGGCCTACATGTTTCTGAATAATGTTTCTTCAGTATTAGGCTTACTTGCCTTTAGTTTTTCAATACCAATTTGCACTGAGGAGGTGCGGGTTATTTTGGGATCTTTTGGGATCTCTGCTATAAGAAAGGAACTGATGCTCAAAACTGGTTAACTGGTTGGATAAATATGGTAGAAAAGGCAATGGCAATCTTATGCCCTTTCCAATGCTGTGAACCCTGAGTGATACAGGATCAGATTAGTCCCTTCAAGCTTCTTACATATCTCCATAGGAAGGAGCTTTTACAGGTAGTATTTAGTGGTGGTATTGTTAAAGGCAGCATGTATGAATGTCATGGTTTGTGCTCAGGTTATATAGTAGTCATTCATGTTAAAACATATAGATGTCTACAACCAAGGCATATGGTTAAAGTCTGCCAAGACTCTGCTTGAAGTCACTGTCCCTCTGCAGTGGCCCATTACAAATACTTTTCTCAGTTTCTCATGTACTTTTTTTTTTATTTATTCAGATTCTATCAAATAAGGAGATGAAAGAAAAGGCAAAAGAGGGCAACCTAAAGAATCTGTCAGATCCTATTTACAGGATCAAATAGAGGCAAGGTAAGGGTTCCCACTCAATAGGTGTGATATACATGTTTGCATAGTATACCAAACAGCAGACCCACATGACACTGGGTGGGGAAAAAAGAATGAATGAATGAATGAAGATGTTTCCCTTTAGTGATGAGATTGAGTGAAGTTGTTTAACTTTCTGTATTGTAAACGTGGAATATTGTCCACTGACCCGTATGCTTTTATACACTCTACCTTTGTAGTTTAGCTGTGGAGATCTAATGATACAAGAAAAGTAAGGTACATAGAAAGAGGTTTTATCTTTCATTTAATACAACTGTTGGAATCAGAAAAATATATGTGGTTTTGAGTATGTATGTATTTTCTGAAGTCTCTGCCAAGCTGACATGTTCAGTGGTGAATTTATTTCAAGTAAGTTCTGTGTTTATCCAGAAAGATGCTTCTCTTGGCTTTTATATGCCATGAAGAAATATGGTCAGGTCCAAAGACTGTGATTTAAACAGAAAGTCTTTTACTTCGTGGTAGATAAATATGGTATTACCTGGAGAAGACCGAAATGTTAATGGGTTTTAAACATAAAAGCTCAATGCCTTCAATTCCTAGGTGTTTTACAAACATCATTCATTTGAACAGTCTCTTGTGTTTCCTGTGTGCCAATTCAAATGTATAAATGAGGTTTGTAGCCTGCTATTGGTCTGTGTATATATTGTCATCAAGAAGATCCCCAAGCCTGGAATTCGTAAAACTTAGGACAATGTATAAAATCGTAGTGGTAGTGAAAAATTTTCTGCAGTGTAAAGTATTTGACTAGACACCTAAATTTGCTGGTCCCTTCCCTTTCTTCCACCCCATGCTTTTTCTGAAAAACTTAAAATTCTGGTTGCTCCAGTTAGATGCATTCCAGATATGTGACTAATAACTTTAGCACTAAAAAGGAAAAAAAAAAAAAAAGAATTGCAGCTCCAGACACCACTGGCCTTTGATTACTGTTTCCATCTTTGCTAACAGGTTTGAACTACAGGTCAGATACTTACTTGACATCAATCAGAAAAACTGCTTTAGACTTAAAGACAGGAATGCATATTTACCCCAGCTGAAAAATCTAAAACCATGCCCAGTACAAAATGAATCAGAAGGGAAACTGAACTATAATTTTACAGAGATCAAGGGGAAGCTTCAGACTCATTTTTAGAGACAGAGTTTGCAATGCATGCTGTAGGGAATAAAATACGTGGGTTTAATTATCAACAACAGGCCTAAGGACACAATCAGATTAAATTTAAACATGTGTGTAAGAAACAAAATAAATATAGATATAAGGAGACGGGAACAGATACAAATCAATCTCAAGGGAGGTGAGAAGGAAGGGGATTAATAATTAAAATGTATATACTACATGTTTATTCTTAGAGTTATACCTGTGAGCATGACAAGTACGAATTCCTTAGACTTTATGAGACTGTGTCAAGAGTTTCACGAGGGATTGAAAAATAATTTGATAACTGAGCAGATCAGCCTCAGAAGTAGTAGCCTATCAACTATATGTGCTTATCACGAAACTTAAATTCACACAGTCCCACAAGCTCCGTCTTACATTGTCTGTACAAATATGCAGTATGTACCTTGAAAAAAAAATCCTCCCCATTTTAAATTGCTTTGTTTTGGGTAAAATTATTGCCATCTTTTCCAGTTTATTGCAGAGCTTCTAGACATGTCTACACAGCTAAATTTAAGTCAGAGGAGTCAAGCACTACAATCCTGATTGCCTACATGCTGAATTTTCAATTTATTCCCCAGTTCTTTTTAGGACTCCTTCAGCTAATTTTCTCCAACACATCTTCTGTAGAGGGAGGTAGCCCTAAGCAGTTTGGATGTGATCCCGTCTGTGCCACTTAGCCTTGGGGCCAAGGATCAGTCCTTTGCTCTTTTTCCCAACAGTAGTGGTAGAAAGGGGCCAAAAATTCACCTTTGTAATACAAGTACAAAACCAGCATGAATTTTTGCATTTTAATTTCATATGAATTCATAATAAATAATCAAATTTTAAAGATAGTGTATGATGTTTGCTAGTATGCACTTCGGGAAAGGCTTTCAGACAATGGGGACTACAATAGATGGTTTTTTTCTTCATATGTCTGATTTTTTTCTTGAACATATTTATATTTGGCTGCATTTTTTTTTTAGCTGTATTCACATGATTTTGGACTTTTTTGTGGGTCTGAAACTGCATCAAGGTGATTTCAGTGTGTGGCACAATGCTGCATTTTATTTTTCTTTAGATTCTTCTCCTTTTTGGATGCTGTGGATTTTCCTTCTCATCCCTCCAGTCTTTCTTATTATCTTGATTTTACTGCTTGCCTCAGCTATTGCTCTCCTGTTAATGTAATATTTCTCTGTCTCAATGAGAAGTGCATCTGCTCGAAGAAATCCTGAATGCCTGATTTTGTTTCACTTTTTTCCCCTCCTATTAGTATTATTTTCCTCTGGATGTTTTCCATCATAACGTTGACTGCTTCCTGCATGGCCTGTCTTACACTGGTGGCCTATCATGAAGTGGAGCATCAGATTTAGAGTGTCCCATGGCCCTGATGATTCTAATCTAAGAGCTGCTGGCTCTTTCAATATCTCCCTTTCCTACATATTATGAAGTTGTCAGCTGCAAGGATGAAGCTTTCCCACAACTGCAACAAAAGAAAAGAGAATGCACACTCAGCAGAACTTGCTAAAGGAAAACAAAGAATAAAAAAGATGACCTTAAGGGGAGTCCTCTGGGAAGGAGAGAGGAATATAGCTTAGAGATGGGACTTCATGGACTGACTTGAGAGGTTCTGAGATACTGTGCTAATAAATTTAAGGTAAAATTTAGAATATAACGGATCAACTTAGCCATATGGAAATCTGGTGAGGATGCATAATATCTCTTCTGCAAAAGATATTGAAAGATCTTCATTTTGTAGGGCTTTGATTTTAGGTAATGTGCAAGACAGAGTACCCTATGTAGATTACACACCTGTGGATAGGGCATAAAATCGATGTCAGCAAAAGCAGAATCGGTCTCAGAGAACCTATGCAAATAAGTTTGCAATTTCTCACTGATTAGAGAATCCAAAAGACCTGACTGCTTTATCACTCAAAGATAAAATGGCAAGACAAAATGAAAACTAACACTTTTCATTTTTATCTTGGTAGATCTTTATTAGATAGAAAAGCCCTGATTTAGTTACTTTTCAACTTTAAACATATGAATTGCTCCATTGTTTTCATTTAGAATATGCCCTGCCCCCGCTTATACTTTCTTAATTACTTCAGTGAATCATGGTGAAAATCTCAATGAAGTTATACCGAGGTTATTGGTGGTGATTCCTTTTTGCTTTAAGATTCACATTCCGGTCTCAGATGCATAAATCAGTGCCTACTTACTATCAGTTTTACATATATACACATATAGGCCTGGCATTTGGTTTGCATAGTTTCAAGATTGTGTAAAGCTAAGAAATACATGTATTTATGATATCTGATAAATCAGTACCTCTAAACAATGCAAATAATTCACAAAACTGCAAAAACATCTCTTGGCAACAATATTGCAATAAACCCTTCTGGTTTATGTTATTTTTACAAATCCTAACACTTGAGATATCTCCCCTGAGGTTTTGGTTTGTTTTTTTTTCTCCTTCTGAATATATACATTTTTATATTTGTTTGGTTACTAAGACTGAGGCTTCAGACCAAGGAATTGGAAGTTGCAGCCTTTCGACAGCCATTGCTTTATTCTTCTATCATAAAAAGGATCCTAAGTAAAGAACACCAGCAGTGACTTGCATCGCTCCTGGGCATTTTTTTGTTCTTGTGATCTAAAGTCCACTTATTGTGTTTTCTGTTATTTGGAGGTCACCAAACTTTGATCGCTAGGGGGTAGTGTGGGGCTTTTCCTTGATCTAAGCTACCACACTCTTCAGCCTGATGTTTTTTGAACGTTTATCTGAAAAGCTTACACTAAATATCCTATATCTATGCATATATCTATGCATAGAAATTCCTGGATTCTAAAACCATATCACGCTACCAATGGAGATTAAATGTGTGGCGTTCTGTTCACTTACCACAAACTTCCCTGTACTCCCCAGCAGGAGTCAGATATTGCAAATGTCTATTAGTTCTCTTAGCTTTTTCTCTTCTCCCACAACACATAAATATACACACGCACAAGAAACCATTCACGCATATACTTACATTTTGAACCCACTGACAATACGCTAACAGATTTAGAATATTGCAAAAAGTGTGACCCTGTACCCTGTATTAATATTTAATCAAGTGCTCACCATACATTGCAAGTTAGTCTGAGAAAATTAATTAGCCCAAAAGATGCTTGTCCTTTAAAGGCACTGTAATCCCTTTTGAAAATGTAAATGAGATAATCCTTTGGTGAGTGCAAGCAACTGTTCATTTTATTCAAAAAGTGAGGTTTTCAGGATGTCAATAGAAAACCTGTCCTACGTCATTTGAGTTTATTGGTTATAAATACACCGTCTGAAGGATATCATGAAAAAAAAAAAACTAAGAGAATTTGCTCCTCCTTCTTTCAGATCACTTCTTCTCTGGCATAGATCTGAGCATGACCTAAGAAGGGAATGAAAAAACCCGTTGGGGACTCTTTCTTTTCCATTCTTCTTAATTGATTCCCTTGTTATCAGGAGACTGAAAGGCGTTCTTGAGATCAAGGAAGGTCTAACACTATTTGAACATACTGTGAAGAAGAAAATTCATGAAAAAAATGGATTTCAAAACTAAAAATAACTGCATTTGTTACCCCTCCTACCTACTACTCCCTATTTATCCCAAAAACCAGGATTGCCTCAATTTCAGATTGTTATAGATTGGGTTTGTGTCTGATAGAAATTTAAACCTAAAAATTTTCCCTCTCTTGACTACTGTGAAGGATTTTTTTTCCACTACCTTAAATATTTTCTTGCTTAGAAATTGCCTTACTCTTGTTTTCAAAATTCTGAGGTTTTCTGTCTAATCTAACTTCTTCCACCCAAAACATTCTCTTCAAGGGTAAGTGTCAGTTGTATGTTTTTGTGCCTGAACAATAGACTATCTGGCTTTTTTTTTAACTGCTGAGATTTATTTTATCTCTTAATAAATGGTATATCTTCTCCATGCAAATCTTTCCTCTTTGTTTCCTACTGCACTGTCCATGAAAGATATAGACTACAACTAGACCCATGCATAACTGGTCTCCTTATGGAGGACTCTATTAATTCTTCGTCAATCTTGTCCTTTTTTTTTTTTTTTTTCAGATAAATGGACAGATCCAAGTTCCAAAACACTCTAAGGACTCATTTCCACAAACCTCTCTGAAAACTGCATATTCTTACTCACACAAGTAGCTCCACCAAAGTATGTGATGCTAATAAAATTGTTGGCATAAGTGTAAGAGCTCTTACCTGAAAAGCAGCTACATGAAAATTCAGAATAAAAGCACTTGAATTTGGGCTATGCTGGAAAACTGCTTCACTGCATTTTAAATCCTTAGCTTTCACTGCACTTATAGTTGTTCTGCTTGTTAACATGGACAGATGATTGGCAATAGCTCAATGTTTACATGTAAGAGCTAAGCTTGGGAGCATAGACTCTTTATTCTGCGGTGCTCGGGATGTTTCTTCGATATTTGAATGTGCTCTAATTTTCAGATGCAAAATGATACCATATCTATGTTATTTTGTATCTGTAAATGGATGTCTGTATAGCAGTCCTAGCTCTGATTCTGTATGTTTTCACTTTTATAAAGAGGAATAAATGCTGCCATGTTTTGTTTTTAATAGCAAAGGATTTATTTTGCCCTGTGTTGCGCTCTTTTACTTCACTATGTAAACAAGGAATTGGGTGAGTTTCTGTAGAAAAAGAGTCCCTTTAATTTAACAAAAGCATGAAGAATTTCTCATTGATAACCCTATTACAGTCCCTAAACACTTCCCTCTTTTTGGTCCAAAGCCTTATGAATGCACCTTACTTTAAAACTGTGAAATAACAGCTGTTTCTCTCTTCATTTTCTTCTGTTTTGAAAGTGTGACTCAGAAGCTTGAAAAGGAAAGTTGATTTAGGGCAAAAGTAATAGCTGGTGCCCAAATAAGAAGTTTTAACTTTCTGTTCCTCTTTCTCCTCTGACCCATCACATTCTCAGACATTTCCCTACTGCTCTGGGTAATTTATTGTGTGTCAGTATCAGTTTTAGCCTCTCTAATTCACTTAGTGCCAAGTTTACAAGATTGTGTACAGTGGATTTGTGTGGTGGATGTGTGTCCACCAGGGACTCAATGATCTGAAACTTGGACTTAAACCAATGGCCTAAAGCTACAAAGTAAGTGCAATTTCGTCTGAGTCACAAAGCGCTTACAAGTGTTGTCTTCATTAAATGGAATGGTGTTTTCAAAAGACAGGAATATTAGCTGCCTTTTACAGCACTCAGCTGTGTGTTTGGCAACAGGGAATCCCTACCCTCTGTACAGGGAGGCACAGGGAGAAATTCCGGTTGTGCTACTTTTGGTGGTTTATATTCTCTACTCTCCCCAACCCACTTTCTGAAATTGGAGAGGATCTTGATGAAAGGCAGCGAATCTGACACTGTCGTATCAGTGTTCTCCCCAAGGAGTTTACACACTGGTATAAAATCACTGAAAAGCAATCACCAAGCAGCCAGGTTACAGCTTTGGACAATCAGTGTCTAAATCCATTGAGCAATTTGAGTTACTTACACTCTTTTCCCCCCCACCTTTTTGACCTGCTTCCCCTTGCATTGTGAACAGAAGTGTATTTTTTGCTGTTAGACTTCTGTGAATTGCGCTGCACGGGAAGTGATGTGAGGTCACAGGATGAGAGGCTCACCTCCAAATGGCTCCATGCAATCTGATGTGACATACAGATTTAAAAATCACTTCCAGGGACTTTTTCAGGAAGAAGGAATAAACTCTGGGTAGCACGAATCCCAGGAAGTTAATGTTGAATATGTATATTGCCTTGGAGTATACCAGAATGTATTTATTCCTGATACAGAACACAGAAAAAACAAATCTTATTTTTGATGTTTGCCAGCTTTTAGCCTGCCTTGAAACTCTCTTTTCTCCTTCCACAGGATCATATGGAATTCTTAACCCTTAATGCCTACTGCTTAAATTTCAGTGATATCACCCAGACTGCTCATTAGCTCCATAATACATCAGTGTAATTGAAAATAAGAAGGGAAAGAACAAGAAAAAGACAAAATGGTGAAGCAAGAACAAGCCAAGGTGATTATGAATCCTTGGGGACAAATTTTCAGGCAAGTTATCACAGTTTTAATGACTCCAGTGGAGCACTTTCTCACAGCTCTGTCAGGAACAGACTTGCCACATAACTTAAACCACGCACAGGTTCACTGTTGGCAAGGCTGTCACTTCAGCTCAGGGCTGAAGGTCTGACTTGGGCCACAGGCTTCACAATACTCTGCCTTTGTGCGCAATGAAGGAAGTGACCCTGCCTTTTGGCCCTGGCAGCTCTTTCCAGATCCCCTGCCAGCATGTTTCAGCTCATTTCTCTTGTGCCGACACTACTGGTGTTAAGGCTGCTCTAGAAACCAGGTTAGTAAATAATCCGAATTAATTTAGCCTTCCAGAAAGGTGCTGGAAGTAATCGGGGCTATGCAGCGCTCTATGTCATTAATGCTTTCCAAACTTTCAATCTTCTAGCTCCATATTGGTATTTCTTTGTTATCTGGTACTCTGTTTCATGCTTCAAGGTCTCCTAAGCATTACATTATGCAACATGCCACGCAAAAAAACAATGCTATGTAACCCGTTTATTTTGATTCCAAATTCCCTAGCTTTCAAAAAAATAGCTTCTAGCAAATCAGCTCCTCTCAGGATCTGAAGATTTTTAACAATGGATGTCTTCCAGCTGCTATTTCTGTCATAAAAGAATAGGTATTTTTTTGTAACTTACACAAGCAAATGTTGGCTGCTCTCAGCTGAGATATCAGTTATAGTTCAGATATTGAAACTAGTAGCTGCGGAGTGAACAAATATATTTTATGCATGTTAACAGGTACTTTATGTTCCACAACAGCCTTACAATATGTTCCTTTGAAAATGATCTTCCCATGGGCAACCTAACCTCTGTTATTTTCAATGAATTTTACAGTCAGATTGTCCAACTCCATTTTTAAGCAGCTGAACGCAGGTCCTGTAAAACTTTAAGTATTTCTAAGAAACATCTGGTAATTTTCATACTTGTCAAAGAAACCTTGACTCTCAAAAGCTGATCACTTTGTTCCTATTACAGTAATAGCAAGGAATTGTGTTTGTGGTACCAGTTTAGATTGTAATGATGACCTGAATATGCTCATTAGCTCTTGAACAGCATTTATGGAGGACAGACAGGCAGAGGTTATTAATCATTTCAGTTTGTATGGGGGAAAAGTAGTAATTTCAAGGCCAGGTTGGATGGGGTTTTGAGCAACCTGCTCCAGTGGGAGGTGTCCCTGCCCATGGCAGGGGGGTTGGAACTAGATGATCTTTAAGGTCCCTTCCAACCCAAACCATTCTACGACTCTCTGAATCTGAGTAGAATAAAATATCCAACCAGTAAGCCGTTGGAGTTTGCTCGCAGAGCCAGGTGGAAACCTGTACAGCTCGCTTGGTACTGGCAGTGAGGAGTGAGCTGCTGCATTGTGTCGGCATCGTAGCACAAACGCTGAGTTATGGCATGAGGTTGTCTCTGGCTGGGGTACTGGCACCCTGCTTCTGCGTGGCCAGCTTTGCACCTACTCAGCTTGAGGGGATGTGCATTTGTGTGCTGGCTTGCCCTTTCAAACCGTACACATGCAAGAGTCTATTCAGAGTGCATTTTACAATTTTTCATATATAATTTAGACCTGTTATGAGCATATATCCCATGGTGGATAAATGAAGAAGCCAGTATAATTTATGCTTCATCTATTCACACACTTTCATCTGTAGGTAATATACAATGTGATACAAGAAAAAAAGATCACTCTCTTAGGTAGATACTCCCTAAAAATCTCCATACTTAGCTTCAGTTCTTCCAATGCAAACCTCATTTAAAAAGGAGTGCCAGAAAGATCATCTGTGCTGATAGCACAGGTATAACTCAGCTTAGAGTCTAAACCCTTTAATTGACAAAGTAATTGACAATAAGGTTATTGTCACTGTATTGGCATAGATGCCCAGGGGCTGGCAGCGGGGCGTGGAGGGCAGCCGCTGTGAGGAGAGGCCAGGGCTACCCTGAGCTGGACACAGCCCCTTCCAGCCGGCTCCAACCGACACACTGCAGGGCACAGTCCAGCCCCTCAGACAAGATGACAGCTCCTTGGGAAAAATGTATTTAAGAAAGCACAAAAATGTTGCATGGCAGTGAGGGTGAGGGAAAAAAGTGTGATGAACAGCCCTGCAGAGACCAAGGTGAGGGCACAAGGAGAAGAATGAGGTGCTTCAGGCACAGGAGCAGAGATTCCCCTGCAGCCCCTGGAGGAGACTGTGGTGGAGCAGGTATTTCCCTGTAACCTACGGAAGATACCATGGTGGAGCACATATCCACACTGCAGCCCATGAAGGACCCCATGCTAGGGCAGGTGAATATTCCTGAAGGAAGCTGCAGCTAATGGAAAACCCATGATGGAGTAAGCAAAAAGCATGAGGAGGAGGGAGCAGCAGAGAAGAGCAGCTATTGACTGACCACAACCCCTCATGCCCCATTTGCCTGCGCTCTTGGGTACAGGTGGAAGATGTTTTAGTTTTTGTTTCTCACCATCCAACTCTATTACTAATTGGCAATAAATTAAATTAATTTCACCAAGTCTGTTTTGCCCATGATGATAATTGGTAAGATATCTCCCTGTCTGTATCTTGACCTGGGAGGTTTTCTGTCTTATTTTCTCCCCCTGTCCTGTTGAGGAGGGGTGCTGGGTGGGCATCTGGCAGCTGGCCAAGGTCAACCCACCACAGTCACCTGTTGGGGTGACAACCTAACAGTGTCCATAGAATATTTTCATAACTTCTACCGGTGTGAAAACAGGTCTTGTTCTTGTAAGTACTTCTGTGCTGCTGGTTTTCTTAAGAGCTTTCCTTGAAAACACTGTAGTAAGTGACAAGATAACGCTGTCTGAAGTGTTTTCTCAATCTGGAACGAGTTCATCCCACTCGATGTAGTCCTTTAACACACGCTGTTCATGAGATCCAGCTTTTCTGGATCTACAGGCATTTTAGTCATACCAAGATATCTTGTGTCATGCTGACAGAAAGGAGGGAGGGCTTGAAGGAGACAGACATCTCTTTGAGTGGCTGCTGGAAGGTAGGCACCATATAATGAGGCTTTTGAGATAGTACAAGATGACTTTGATTAGACAACTGAATTCTCTCCTGTCTGATCTGGAACACCTGGTGCTGCAATCCAGATTGATTTATCAATGCTGTGTGATTGGTGCATAAATGTATACTTGAAGGCTCACCAAGAATGCAGTAAAAATCCATGTCTCATCCTTCCAAATAAAACCAGAATCAAGTTCAGTTTAATAAAAAAACCCAAAAGTATCCTGTCTTTTAAAGAGAGAGAACAAGATCTGATATCCAAAAGTAAGCCCTTGAGTATACAAGTCTTTAATGAGAATTCACAGAGAAGAAAAATATTCTCTTAAAAGCAACTGAAAACAACAGATCAGGAATTGCCTTAACATCATATTAAAATCCTCTCTTCTGCTGCTGTTCAAATACCCTCAGCTTTCATACAGTCTGGCATGAGCCTTGCTGTTGAATTTATGGCACATTGGCTCATTATTTATTTATTTGAACTAGTGCCAGATTTGTATTTTGAGCTTGGATTTACTTGTTGTTTGTGAGGGTTTTTGGTGCCATGTGTCACTGACATAAATTTCTTCACACAGACAATGTCTATAATTAGAAACTTACTGTATACAATGAAACCTATCATAAGCAGCCACTCAGAAGACCAACAAAAAATCAATTGCTTAAGGGAAACAAGTTATTAATAACCCTGGAGAAGAACTGTGCTGTCAATGTATTTCCAAATACTTTGGGACAGTTGTAGAGATCAGAGGCAGCTTAAAAAGTGGTCTAGTTGTATGGAGTCACTATATACATTCTAACACCTTCCCTGGGGCCTTGCTGCAGTCCAGTATGTTTTAGTAATAGTTGAGATGGTCCTGGAATAACTTACGCTTCCATTTCTCATACACGTATACATATCTGACAGGAACATCACGATCAAATAGAGGAAACTTGTGGCAACAACGGCAGTACTCAAGAAGAAATCGTATCCTACCAAAAAGAGGTGATCAAGTACTAGTGCAAACCTTAGTGAAATTATCTTGTTTGTTGATATCTAGATCCATGTATCATTTTCTGCCTTCTCATATTTACGGTCACTCACATCATGGGCTAAAACAACAGGCATATGTTACCAAAGTAAACTGGGGTAGAGTTCCCAGATCACATTTAATGTTAGATATTTTACAATTAACGAATTGCCTCAGTTATCTAAAGACATTCAAGAGCACATGCTCTGTCTACACATGTATTTGCTTTGGATCAAGAGGCTGCTTTTGAAATGGATTTCCAAGTCAGCTCAGTTTGCCATGCTCTAGTTCTTATCACCAAATGGTCTCAGTGCTCAAACTGGATTCGGGTTTGATGAAACTGAACTAGAAGATGTGGTTCGATTGATGCAATCACTTTTGGACAATCATTGCTTTGGTGCAATTCCCTGGGACTGGGAGTCATGAGGGGTCCCCAGAGGGTGGCCAGGCAGGGTCTCACAACCAGGTCGCATCTCACCACCCCCAGCCAGGGAGCAGGACACACTGGGGAGCAGGCCTTTACACAGTGCAGGATGTTGAACTGGAAGTAATATGGTATAAAACCTACAAAACTTGTGCAGTGTAATAAGTGTTTCACTCTACAGATCTTCACAGATTACGCCACACCAGTTGCTTGTGTGTGATTGCACCACTTGCAGTAGAGTTTATCATCTCTTTGTAGAACAAAGGCAGATAGATGTCTATAAAAGCCACATCTAAACTAGTCACTATGCTTTCACTGTAGGTGATGAAAAGAAAGAGACCTTCCCTGATATAGTTTAGATTAATTGACTGAAATTGCCTTAAAAATTACTTTTTCTCTGACTGAAAGTACAAAGTAGGATGATTAGGTCAGCTGTAGACACATATATCTAAAGTTAGGTGCGACAGCTCTCATACAGGGTGAAGAACTAGGCACAATTTAGGCATATATAGCACAAAATAGTATGACAGAGAAAAGGGACTCTTCGCAGATTACTAGGGATGTGAATGCCCCCAAACTAGCCTCAAGGTGGATTCAACCATTTATTTCCTCAAACAAAACAACTGATTTAATGACTAAGAAGGCTGGCCTCAAATGCCGTTGGCGTAAAAAACATGTAGTCCTGTAACTCCTAAAGATTTATCACAAGTAAGCAGAGCCAAACTCTGTCATTCTCAGACCATTAGTTGTCCTTAGGGGAATCATAAAGCTCACTACCTTTATACCTGTAGTTGAGAAGTGAAATAGAAGCTGAAGTATAGTTTGAAAATACAGCTGAGCCCACTTACTGCCTCTTTCACATTCCTTCCTTCACTATTCATGGCCAGGTATTTTTCCCTTGTGTCTGTTCTGGCAGTTTATTAGATCCCTTGTTGAACTGATCCATCTCTTTAAGTCAGAAGACAGTCCATTTGCCTAGTCTTCCCCACCCCTTTGCCCCCTCAACAAAACCCAGAAGAGTGGATTTCTTCTAGATAACTTCAATGACCACTGGAGCTAGCACAGGTCCGAGGGCAGACTTCTCAATCAGAAGCAAAGGAGGAAAGAAGAACTAGATAAAAAGCACGGGCAAGGTTACCTGTTCAGTAGGCTCAGCTGTGCTGTTGACCTGCACTCCAGGATGGCAACAGGATTTGCTGGTTTTAGCAGTCTCCTAAGTCAGCAATGTCACCAGAGAAAATCTCCCTTGGAACTACCTTGTTAGAATTTTCAATTATATCGATTGCTGATGATGATTTTCCAAAGCTGCTTCTTTCAGAAGAAATCAGGTAGATTCTTAATCACTTCCTGAGAAATGATACTTCAAAGAGGTGTGACTTCATATTAAACTTTTCTCAATGTCTTGGTCTTGACTAGAAAAGTTCTTCCTTGTCAATGGATGTCCACACTGGCTTAAGCAGTGTTTTGCTTGCTCTTCATAGACTTACAAATAAATTAGCCATTGCTTTGACTGGAGGAAGAATTGTGCTTAATCTGTTTTAGCGCATGGCTGCACAGTTGCGAGAGACAGTGAGGTATGGGAAAAAACTGGCTCCAAGAGTAATGTCCTCCCATTGTAGCCATCACTCTGGGCACCTTCTGAATTCAAAAGCAAGAGCTGCTTGTCTAGGTTCTCTGTATACAACACCGGGCAGTCATTGAAACACAGAAAGCAGTAAAATCAGTAGGAAAGTGTCTCATATCGGGCGTGAGGGCAGAACGCTCCGCCCATTTAGTATTCATAGTTAAAGTCCCTTTTAGATCTGGAGGTTTAAAACAGTTCAGTCCTTTTTAAAATGAAACACTGAGGTGTGTGGAGAGAAAGAAAAAGACCACACAGGTCTTTTTGTCCAAGAGGATAATGACATCCATGTTGTGAAGATGGGATTTAAACCACCAGACTCAATGTGGTTATTATCAGGTCTTTCCTATATAGAATCATAGAATCGTCTAGGTTGGAAGAGACCCTTGGGATCATCGAGTCCAACCATCTACCCTACTCTACAAAGTCCTCCCCTACACTATATCCCTCAGTACCACATCTAAACGTCCCTTAAACACATCCAGAGATGGTGACTCAACCACCTCCCTGGGCAGCCTGTTCCAATGCCCGACCACTCTCTCTGTGAAAAATTCCTTCCTAATGTTCAGTCTAAACCTACCCTGTTGGAGCTTGAAGCCGTTCCCTCTCGTTCTGTCGTTAATTACCTGTGAGAAGAGACCAGCAGCAACCTCTCTACAGTGTCCTTTCAAGTAGTTGTAGAAAGCAATGAGGGCTCCCCTCAGCCTCCTCTTCCTCATACTAAACAATCCCTAGTTTAGTGCACTGCATTTTACCCTTTCTTAAATACAGACCCAACAGACACCACCAGCTCGTCTGATGGGCTCAGCTGTGTCCTGTGGCGGTTCTGTTTTGGAGCTGACTGGGAGACAGTGAGCGATTCCTAAAAACATGGTTGTGCATTGCTTGGAAGACACAAAGCTGGAGACATCCAAAACAGATCAGGTAAAGAACAGGTAAAGAATATGGAGGATCAAGTGTGAACAGGTAAAGAATATGGAGGATCAAGTGTGAATTCTACACGTGTGCGTCCAGAAATTTTATTCTGCTTCTATGGACATTATCTTTTCTTGTGTGCTTTCATTATTTAAATTTTGTAGGAAGGACATTAGCATGTTGTCTGATCTGCTTAAGACTTTTCCTCTCCTGTTAATACTGTGAAAAGAGATAACGGGACTGGAATAGGTTTATTTATCAAACTCTGAGGGTTAAGAAAAACGTACATTTTTGACATCTGATATTTGGAACTCTCTTGCTTGGCTTTGATTGTTTTCAACTCTGCTGTTAGAATTAGATTACCTGTAGGAAACCAACTCGTCAAGAATTTAGCTGGTTACATAGTAAACTTTTCTTTTGTTATCCCTGGTATTTTTACTATACTCCAGCTTTGACTTTCAGTTTATAATAAATGTGCTCCTTTGTTGAATCTTTTATCTCCTAGTTTCCATGTAACTTTTTATATGTAAATTGTCTTGCTGTGAGGGCAGCAACTGCTATCACCCTTACATAGCCAAAGATGTCATTTTTTCTACTTCAGAATATTCAGAATTTCGATCATGAATGTCATTGTCTGATACTCTGTTATTTGTATCCTCTGGGTGACAACTTGGTGATAATAATGAGCCTTCCTGCTCTAGCGGTGAGGATGCTGCCATCCATCTTCTTTGTTATGGTCTTTCACACTTTTGAATCTGTGTATTACATATTAGACATAGAGAGAACTTTTCAGTTCAGGCCAGCTAATAGGAATGCTTTAATTTTGCAGGAGAACTGCACTTCAGGCTCATGTAGGAAAGACAATAGTTTTTTGGAACCAGCTAATTCCCTTGTAGAAAACAAGTTTGCTGGTTATCCAGTTACCTGGATGTAAAGCTTTTCATACTTAAGCAAAAGATGATGACTCAGTGTTGCAACTAAATGAAGATTTTTGCTATTAAATTATTAAAAATAACTTAAGTATTAAACAATAAACATTAGGAAGTAGTAGGTTTGTGAGAAAAAAAAAAAGAAGGATCATTTTGGCATGATGTTTTGAAGTACTTTTTTTAATTAAATGAGCATGATATTTTCATGTGCAGTCAGTACTCTGCAAAATTTAGCTATTTAAAAGTTAGACAATTAGTTATCACAGAATCGCAGAATGGTAGGTGTTGGAAGTGACCTCTAGAGATCATCTAGTCCAACATCCCTGCTAAAGCAGGTTCACCTAGAACAGGTTGCACAGGATCGTGTCCAGGTGGGTTTGGAATATCTCCTGAGAAGACAAATATATTAGCTCTGTATATATATACTATCTCTAATTGGTAAAAAGCAGAAAGATAGGCAGTTCCAGATGATAGTTAACACAGAGAAATGCATTTAGCAGCTTACGCACTTTCTGGAGTTGCCCGTCTTCAGTAGAGAAAACTTAGAAAACTGATGTTTAGGTAACTGAAATCAAGTAAGGTGAATCACACCCCTAGTGCCAAGACAGGGCTATGGTAACAATTTTCAGGTCTTGCAAAGTGTCCCAGTGAAGCTGCATCTGGAAAACAGTAATCAAAACTGAGATCACTCAGGTGCATAGCTCAGAAGTAAAAAAAATAAGTTACCGTAATATCATTATAAAATAGAATGAAGTTGAATGGACAGGGTTCTCTTGGGATTTCTTTTGTTTGTGTGCTTTCCTGTACCTGTTATCTTATAGCAATCTGGCTACAATAGTATCCTGCAGTTAACTCACCCATTGGGAAAATATCAAAGATCTGTCAATACACTACAACACTATTAGATTATTTATTCAAAGCTGAATTTCTCTGTTACTGAATTCTAAATTAAAATACATTGTTTGGGGGGTGTGTGTTGTGTTTTAACATTAAAACATTGGACCTTATTCTCAACGGCTTTGGCAGGGAGAACAACGTTTTACAGTTTCAGACAAAATGTAGCAATTATAGCAAGGTGCGGTCCTTTGAGATAAGCATTTGTAGCTGGTAGATTACCATGAAAGTAAGGGTATTTCAGCAAAACCCCTTCCCCTCCACACTCCGTCACTTTCCATTACTGACAATCCATTGGCATGGCATGCGTGGACAAAATTCCCTACACACTGAGAGCTTGGGGATCTCATATCTGTTTGTTAAAGTAACAGTAGCATTTAATCAAAAGAAAAATCCATCCTCCATTAATAAATAATGTATACATCTAACATTATAGTCAAGCAAGAAAATACAAACGGTTCCAGTAATTTGAGTGTGATGTTTGCCCTTTGTAAAAGTTTAGAAATACTGCTGACTTATAAGGACATCACGTTCATGATGTTACATTTAAGGCTGTATGGAGTCTAGGGCTTCCATTATGGATCCATATACAATTCAGAGATAAAAAATGTCTCTGGAGCTTTAACTTGGCATACAGGGCTTCAGCCAGGCAGGGGTGTGTTTAACAATTGCACCATGTTAAGCACTAGACACTGCTTCATAAGAATGAATGTGTGGGTGGAAAGTAGGGGAAGTTTGGTTTGGTTTTTTTGAAGGGTGATTATCTCTTAAGGATTTGGATGATCTATTAATTCATCTGATCTATTGTAGACATTTTTTCCCTGTATCCTAGAACAAAGAGGATGCAAACTGTAGCATTTACAAAATTTTGGATCAGGTTCTGTTCTGTCCTAAGCTATTGACATTTTATAAGGCAATATGTTTACCCTGTGATATAATTGAGGATTAGTTTAATCTATCGACGTTTTGCTAGATCTGGACTTTCAGTAATAGATTTTGGGAATTTTTATAGACTACTAATGATGCAGATAAGGACTAATGAAAATTTCAAAATCAATAGTAACTTCATAGAATCATAGAA
>VXAK01020108.1:44539-104459 GCA_013399435.1 Arenaria interpres | reverse complement strand
TTTATTTATATTTATTTATTTAATATAGTAATAAAAATGACAACAATAATCTTATGTTAGAAAAATTAGAGTTGCATTGGGATTCCTATTACAGAAAGACAAAAGTAGAGGAGAATCTATAGTCCTGGACACAAGTTACTAACATATTTCAATGTTTAGCTAAACAGTTCCAGAGAAGCACACAGAAACCGAAAGATACCAATTCAGATGTTAATGAGTGTTCAGACCTATAGGTAAAAATGGAATTAGACCACTATTTGTTTTGGGCCACTTCTATAGATTCACTTAAAGTCAGAACAGGTCTTTAAATTGCTTGGTATGACGTTGAGGGTTTCATGTATTGCCTGCTTTCTCTTTGAGGACAGCAATGCATGTTTGGCTACAGCTGATCTTGCAGAAAAACAGAAAACTGGGATCTCATGTCTTGGAGATTCTGCCAAGCCACTTTGGAATCATCTAGACAATATCCTACCAGGATATGGCGAGAAAAACTAGGTTTCTGAACCATCCCTTACTCCATCTGAGACTCGTTCTGCTCATACCAGGGACTTCCCAGGGTGTCACTGTCCTATTTTTGTTCCAATTAGAGATTCCTATGTGTTGTGATCTTATTTTGAATGGGAGCTCTTCTAAAGGGCTTTCATTGAGAAAGTGAGATTTCAATGGGAAAACAAGATGTTAAGGAGCTTGAAAGGATGAAGAGGAATCTAATACTATTACCTTTTAACAGTGACTACTCTGCACCAGAATATTTAGGACAAAAAAAATGAATAAAGCTATAAGACCCTGCAGGTTACTGATCTGAAAGGGATCAGAAACCTTCACATCCTTGGCAAGATGTAAAGAATCTAGCCTGCCTCTTCCAGCTGAACTTTTGCCAGCTGTGTAGTGCCAGAGTGCAATTACTTAACACCAGCTCTAACCCATGGCTGACGTTTTCTGCAGATATCCTTTTGCTTACATAAAAAAAAACCAAAACAAAAAACAAACCCTAACACAAGAAGTTTAGAAAACTAACTCGTAAATTGACTGAAGTACATCAAAAAATCTGAATGTTAAATACATATTCTATATTGCATGTATTGTTTTTTTTAAATGAAAATATGCAAAATTTCAGTTTTCAGAGCAAAATTTCATGAAATATGTTGTTTAACTGAATAGAAATATTACTGTTTATGCACCATGTCAAGCCAGCTTGCTTTTGACTAATGAATACTCTCAACAACTTTACAGGAGATAGAAAGAATTTTAAGAAGATATTTGGTGAATAATTACAAAGAATGAATAACAAATCTGAAAATACAGCAAACTGTTTGCATACATTTCATAAACAGAAATAACTGAATACATCTAACACATTTTTTAATGTATTCTTTACCCTCTAATTACCATCAGATACGTATGGAGAACTGAGTAGAAATATCTACGTGGCATGCAAATGAGAATATATAAACTGTTAACTTCAGTGCCATCAGTCATAAAAGGAAGCCATTGGCAGCAGGCATAAATGTAGTGCTTAATATCTGGAACCAGTCAGAAACAGAATTCATAAAATAACATAAAAAGGGCAAATAATTCAAATATTTATTAAGAAAAAAGAAAATACTCAAATGAGAAGTAACAGATCAGATCAAACAGCTCAAGTCTGAGGCATGGTGCTGCACTGAAAATGTACAGCACACTGAAAATGTACCTAATGACAACACAGAAATCAGAAAATTCTGTAGGCTTTTAAATTGTGTATAAATCTGGAAATGATAAGCAAATCACTGCTGTATTATGTACTATCCCTCTGCTAAACCAGTGCTGTTAGTCTCTTCACACACACTTGGAGGATTCTGTTGATGAGTGTGTTCTGCACAAGAAGATAAATTAATTTTTTTTTGAAAATTCTATTGAAATTATGTATTTTTCTGCAAATAGGACTACAACTTTCTTGTATCATAAATTAATAGCAGTGGGAGACATTAACATCTCAAAAGCGTATGCCACATTTCAGAAAGACATGGTATTCACGCCTCATTTCTTTTTTGAGGAGACCACCGTGGTTTTATTCTTCAGGCTCAGTTTTTAATTTTGCTGAAAATGGCTGCCAAATGACAAAGATGCAGTCAGCACTCAATAAACTTAGCGCTGCAAGCCTGATGCCAACCCAGAGAAGCTGATGAGATGTTTTCTACTGATTTTAAGGGACTGGGATTACACTGAGCTACAGATTTGGTTGGTTCTTATTAAAAACCTTGGTGCTGTTTTGATAGAGAGATCCTACAACAGCTCTAATCAGATAACCTGGTCATTGTTGCTGATGACTTAGAGTGCCACAATGCCCTCTGCCCTCCCAAGTTGGGTAACTCACCATTTGACCACTCTCTAACCTGCTTCTGAAATATACTGAGGCTGTGTATCAGATTGGAGGTTCAGCTAGTCTATACCCTGACAGCACCAACCAGCAGCATCTGAGGAAAATGATGAAAGACTGTCTTTCCCCTCCCATTTTTACCCACTCCATTTCCTCCCCTCTCAACCAGAAGATGCAAGGGGCAGAGGGGTGAAGGCTGTCAACACATGATTTAATACAAATCCCTTGGTCATACCAGATTGAAGATCTTGCAAAATGTACACATGGTCACAGAAAACTGAACTAACCTGGATAGATTTGCAGAAAGCTGCATTTTCCACTGAATAAAAGCCTTGGTGGCTTTTACTGATATTTTCCATTGCAGACTGAAACCATTAAGGAAGCATATGCACACCTGAAAAACAAAAAGTTATTCTGAGACTTCCAGCTGTGAGTTGCATTAGGGCTTTTTACAGTTAAGTGTTTTCTTGTTGCCAATTTAAAATGATCTGGTTATTAAATTTTTCTCAAAATAAGCATCAAGTTCTTTGAGGATTTAGAAAATGTTGTGGTGACAGAGAGACCACTCTGTTGGGCCTGTCCCTATTGAACTGTGCTTTCTGCACTGAGGCTTTCATCCATTTTCATCCACACAGAACATTTTTGGTCAGAGTCTTCAGTCGGTAGCTACTGAGCCTTAGTGGAAAGTCCATGAGCCTCCATGGAGGTACATGTGAAGAGCTAAGCTAAGTTGGGAAGACTGGGACAGTTGGAGGGAAAAATTTAGATCAGAGAGTACTGAGATGGGAGAATAGGAGAGTGCCAGGACGTATCTGCTTGAGGAGAATAAACCTGGAATCAGGAGTCAGAAATGGAAAGGTGTAAAGACAAATGCGCTAAACAGAGAGGGAAGTAAAGTTTGAAAACAACAGATGTTTTTCTATTTGGTCACCAATTATGATGACAAGCTCAAATGAAGAATCCTAAACTGAGCATGTACTTTTAAATGTCACACTAACGGGTCACCTTGTTTCACTCTGTACTTTACCGTTGAAATACAAATACCTATAGGAGTTAGTGATTTTCTTTTAGTCTTGTAAAAGAAAGGAAGGGTAAAGCAAGGAACTAAAATAACACTCTTCACATTTTCCTACCCGACATAAAGATAAAATATATTTTAAAAATATAGGAAATGCTGTCCAGTGTCTGCAAGTTTTCTGCAGCATGGTTTTATTCTGTTCTTGACTCACTGTTTGACTATAACCACTGCCAGAATGCTGAAAACTGGTGTACGACTTCTGTTTAATAACAGTGAAGACAAGCTTTCACATTGGTCTCATGAAGATATATTTTCCTACTTGTTTCAAGAGCAAGTTCTCTAGATGAATATAAAGAAAGTCTTATTAAAAAATGAAATTATATAATGTATTGTATCTGTATACTGTATCCTTAATAACATCCACAACAAATTTTTTCCTTCCTTCTTTCCTTTCTTCCTTCCTTGCTTGTTTGCTTGCTTCCTTCCTTCCTTCCATCCTTTCTTCCTCTACATATCTGTCTACCTCTCTCTCTCTGTCTACCTATCTGCCCTCTTATATACAAGAAGTCAGGCTGGATGATTCCGTTTTACCTTTTGTTTTATCAATTGTGAAAAGGTTTGGCCATTTCCCTGTAATACAAGAGGAGCTCAAGTAAACGGAACAAGGTAACAGCAACCAGGTTTGAAAAATAAACTGGAAAATAAATTGAAAATATAATGGAATTTCTTTGGGTTATTAATATGTGAATTACTGACAAGAGCAAACCCAAGAAAAGAAGATACACTGGTTCTGAGTGTGTTCTCTGGAGAAGGATGGGAATATATACTTCAAAAGTGTGATCTGGAAAATGGACTTAGACTCACTTCAGCTCAGTTTTCCTAAATGTAAACTGATGAAGCTGGTGAAAAAAAGTTTTAAGAACCCTCACTTGCTCAGATGCTAGGTGCTTATAGCTGACTGACGGTTGTTATCATGTGCTCATGACAAAGAGGCTTATGAAGTTATGCAGTTTCACAATCTACTATATGGGATCTTTCTTTGTGTTTGCAAGGTCATTTTTCATGCACACGTTTCCCTCCATCTTAGTCCTACACATTGGATTAAGTAACCTCATTGCCACTGCTTCCCTATGATGGCTTGGATAGGATTTCATATGTTAAAGAAGAGCATATGGAAGAGTCGGTCTTAGAGATGAAGTCATTTCAAAGCGTAAATTAACTGTGTTGCTGCTTGCTGCTCTCTCAGCACGTTTTGAGATGCTTGTGTCAATAAAAGCTGTAAAGATCATGGGAGAAAATGTGTCTAACATCTTGTGAAAGAAAAGAAAATAGAAAGATCTGAGGCAGCTTTCCTCTACCACCCAAACATATATTCATACCAAGACAGAAGGAAACACTGAGGCATCTGTAAAAGCATCTCTTCTGTTCTATAATCCAAGCATCTGGAACAGCTGCCTTTGGTAATTCTTGATGCTGACATAGTTTCTTTGTTAAAAACTGTAGTCAAGATTCTTGTGCTTGTCTTGCAATGCTTGAAATCATGAGGCACTGTAGATTTTAGAACTTCATAAATTGTGACTATATGGCTAGCCAAGCATTCATAACTTATTTGATTAATAGATTGTTTGCTTCTTATTTCTTGTGGTTTTTAAGTTTTCTTATTGTAGTGTATCCATTTTATGTTTAGTCATCACTATTCCACATTCTGTTGAAATGAAAGAAGTTTGACTCCTGTTATGATTTTGTACTAACTGAGCAATTTGACTATGAATGCTGGAGCCTAAAACAGGACTTCAGGCACTTTAGTTAGTTTTTCTTATGATCAAAGTACAAGTGGTTCTAAGAATTTTAGTCCTCCCATTCAATTTAAAATTTACCATAATCCAGAAAATAAGTTGTTGTGACAAATCTTGAGGCCTGAGTCTTTACCTATCTTTTGCTTCAGGGGATTTTTCATGGAGATGGAAAATTGAGGTTGGAATGGCTGAAGAAAAATGGGAAATCAAAGAGAATAACCAAGCTTCTTACAGACTTAGAGCGCCCATTTTCTACTACAACAGTTGTATTTAAAAAGGATGTCAGCCTCTTTTAATAATTCAAGTATAACACATGGAATCCTCCACTCTCAGTGGGCAGTTCCAACCCGCACCATATCAGAAGAGGTGCCTGCAGTAACAGAAGCTCAAGAGCTTCCAGCATTCAACAGCCCCTCTCAATTACCCCTCAGCAGCAATGGAGCTCTTCAGATTTCCCTAATCACGTCTCAAGTGCTGTTCATGGAACTTAAATACCTAATTTTCAGGTACAATTTGAGGACCAAGCAGCTAAAACATCAGTGATGAAACTGTGTAACTCTTTTTCACTGGGGTTAGTCCTTTGCTACGAAACAGGAAAATTATGGTTTCCTCATTAGATTAAACTTTGAGAAGATGCCTACTGTACTGAAAAAGCACAGTTTGAAGTAATGGCATCTGCAATGATATTATAGAGTACACACAGTGGGTGAGATATACATCTTCCACTGATTATGAACTTCATTAATTCATCAATGGGAAATCCCTTTGACAATGTTTGCCACTTAGGAACAAGTACATCCTCCAAGTTCTGTCTAGTATGAACAGCATTCTTTAAGAGAAAGTGAAAATCTGGTTTTATTATTGATTTTAAATAGCTCTCACCTATAGCACAGAGCTATTGGCAAAAGCATAATAGTAACTACTGTGCAGCCACATAAAATCTGCATTAAAAAATAAATCAAGATCACAATGATGCTTGTGACAGCAGCAGTGTATGTCCCATTTGAATAGTGCTTTGTTTATACACCTATGACACCGATTATAAAAAGGTTCTTGATAAAAATGCTCTAGTAAGTTACTTTAACAAAAAGACCATGCATGAATGAACTTCAAATTAAAATAAAGAAATAGTAGAAGTCAGGAAACAGCAGCTAGTTGTTGACAAAAAAAACCCAAAAACAAAACCACACACACACACAAAAAAAAAAACCCACTCCAAATCAGTGTTGTAGCTGATTAATTAAGAAGTTTTAACACATGACCAAACTAGAAAGCTCTGATGAAATAACTATATCATAATTCCATCTTTTGCTGGATATGAACCCAAAGTAGATTATACATTGCAATTACAGCTCCTGATGAGGACTTGACTCCTTGAGTGTAAACACATGACTTCATTTGCACTGTAAATCAGTGTCTTTTTGTTCTCCTTTCTATTTATTCCTTTAGAGTTCAGAAGCATCAAATCATCTATCTGAGCAGTTTCCAACATGAATCCCAAGGCTGAGGAATGATTTATACCAGAACTTCATGTATCAGCAGTGCTGTATTTTTTCTCCAGAATTTTGTCATATCCTGTTTTGCATATCTTGAGTATAAATGTATTTTCCACAGGGGCAGGATATGGTTTGTTTTGATCCCCATCTGAAAAACACTCACAAGCCAAATGAAGGAAAACAGACTCAAACTTCTTTCTCCACAGTTTGATAAATTATTCTAATATGCAGAAATCATATGGAAGAGGTAGGGATTGTTCCGAACTGGAGCACTAATACCTCCCTATTTGCAGAAAACCTGGATCCAAGTTCTATAGTGTGCTCCTATTTCTGCTTAAAAGCATGATTTGAAAATGCCTGTTCACATAACGATAGCTAGATGGAGAGTTTCCTCTGACTGCTTTGGAAGGAATTGCTTGCAATTTGTCTGTCGCTCACAAAAAAAAGTTTTTCACTGATTATTATTTTCCAGTGCGTTCCCTCACTCATAGGATAGACTGTCTCCCTGATACAATTTAACTTATCCTTATTTCCTTATCTTATTTCCTTATCTCAGTAATTCAGACACATGGCAAATTGCAGACTGTGCAGAGCCAGGTTGCCCATTCCCAGATCCACAAAGGGTTTGCCTTCACAGCCCCCTGTGTTCTGGGTCCCTGGGCACCCGGACCAGGTTCCCACCTGGTCGGGGATCAGACTTTATTTTTTCCTGCAGAATTAGATGTCTTTACCAAAGAGGCAGGGGAATACAGAGGATACACCACGGTCACCTCCTGACATGCAGTTGTCAGCACATGGTCAGACTCTGGCCTCAGGAGTCAGGACTGCTGGGGGTGGGTGGATCACAGCATCTCAAGGTGCGAGCATGGGTTAGGTCTCTGATTATTGTTGCTTACCCTTCGTAAACCAAAATGAAGTGGGACAGTGTAATACCACTGCTCTGGATCTGAGCTAGGTCCACCAGAACCAAGCCCAGGTTTTTCTGTACTGTACTCCAGTGAAATCTGGTTTTATGTGGGCTGGCAGAGGCTGTTTTAGTGCTGCAGTGCCCTGGCTATACTGCTTTTGGGATTCAGCGGCAATGTAGCCATGTGAAAAAGCCGTTATGATCAGTCTTGATAGACTTTGGCTGGCCACCATGGACATTAGCCTTATATTATCTTGGAACCAAAACACATTGCTCACAGACAGTGGGCAGCTCATGTATTCAGGCTCCATGGTCTTTCATTCACTTCAAGTAGGTGTCTAAGTCCCAGCTAGATTTCAAAACACTCCTATGAATCAAGGCATAAGCACTTTTACCTCTCTCTCCTTCTATTCTGGCCACTGATTTGTCCAGGAGTGGCAGCGTCCCAGGATGCAGAACAGGAAAGACTGTAGTGCATTTCAGGTACACTAGAGACAACTTAGAAGATCAGGATTCAGTTCTGAGTTTTCCCACAGTGGAATGGTATATAAAAATCTGAAATCCTCCTTTTTCATAAGCTGCATAAAAATTAAAGCCAAAAAATTGCACAACTTTTTTTTGGGGGGAGAAGATTTTAACTGCATATTGATACGTGGCCTTTAGAGATGCTTGGAAAAGGGAAAAAATGGAATTTGACACATTTGTGAAACCGTGATTTTTTTCTCATCTGTTTCAACTGTCCACAACCAAACTGTTACTGGCACAATAACCTGTTGTGACTGTTTCTGCATGCTTTCATAACAGACTAGGCAAGTTGCATGTCAGTTCTCAGTGTCCTACTTTAAGTTTGAGATCCTCCTCTTAGACAGCTCAGCTGCCAGGATTAAATAAGCTCTGTCACTCCTTGCCTGGAACTGAGGTTTTCTCTCTCTTAAGTATTGCTGGCTTACGGCATCTTCTGGATTATCTGATGTAGTTCCACCAAAGATAACCTTTTCTTTTTTTCAACAAAAAGCTGCACCCCTGTAGTACTGTTTTTCAGCACCTAGTGGGAGATGAAGGAATAATGAGAGAAGATGAGGGAAGAATGAAGGAAGAATGAGCTTTTTTCATTGCTCCATTTCTTCAGCAAAGTATGGCAATACTTATTTTTTAATAGTTAACAGGCAGTATTATTTGACCATATAAGGTGTTGAGGAATTGAGACATGAGTCAACACGCAGTAACCAAGTCAACATTGAAACACAGTGCTTGCAAATTGCCAAACAGTGTGGTTGCTTTGACACAGACCTATGTCATAACAAAGCACGTACCAGGCTGCAGCTCAGACGGCTCTGCAGATTTCTGGGTGAAGAGTTTTGGAAAAGAGTTTTTAAAAAGTATCTAAGAAACTAAACACCTAGATTATCTAATAACTTAATTAAAGCCTGAAGAAGTGAACGGCAAAATCAGTACACTGGATCCCAGTTACCTCTGAATAAGTATGTAAATAAAATCAGGCAAAATATGAATGTATATGAGTAATAACCACATGTTTTGCTTTTCTTGTTTTACCATACAGAAAAGAAGCTAATCAAAACTAAATGTTTTAATCCCTGATTTTTCTCTGAAATACTCAATATTTTCTTCATTAAACCATAATTCTATCTGTAATATTCATTACTCCCAAAATATGTGTATTAGTCTTAATTTCAATGACGCAGTCATCAAGTTTAGTGACCACCACCAGTACTTTTTGACCCTGACTCCTGTCTCTCTGTGAATCCTCAGAAGTTGTCATGTGTTTTTGCTCTTTAACTACTGAACGTTTCATGGGATAAAAAATTTTGTTGTAGGATCTAATCCAACATATTTTGCCACTAATGGAAAAGTATTCCTTGAAAGTATTTTCCCCTTTTTTGACATTTGTTGTAACATTGTGAAGGTGAAAGGATAAAAATAGAATACAAGTACAAATTACTGTTATAATTCAATAGAGTCTTTGCTATATTGCAATGTATAACTGTCTTTGAATTGTTTAAGTACAATTTCAATATTCTCAGACGGAGTAACAATTCATTTATACTTAGGAATGTATCTGCAAGTAATTTATAATTCCAGAATATTATCTAAAGAATTTAATCTTGCAGAACAGTAAACATAACATTACTTGACTTGTGTAAAAAATAAATCGAGTTTCAATATTTCTTCTGAAGCAAAGGAGTTAATTTCTTCACCACTTACGCAAGCTGGAATTATATTTAAAAACTAAGTAGAAACTAACAGGAAGAAGAAATGAAACACAGGCTTTTGGCTATACTTCTCATCAGTGCTAATTAAGATAGAGTCCTGAGCAATACCTTGTCATATCTATGATGCTTTTATTACAGTGGAAAGCAGAATACCTGTGCAGATAACTGGGGAGTGGGGGAGTGATTAAGAGGCCAACTTGTTGTTTGGCAGAAAGCTGCTAGAAAAGCATTAACTGCACACGAATAGTAAATAAAAACCAAACCCACAGTATTCATCTCATGAAAAAAATGACTAGATACATATATGTTTAGTGCCTTTTGACAACAGTTGAAAGCTTATTTTTGCTCACTGTGATTAACAATTTGCCTTCTTCCTTAATTTATATTTGAAAAATATGTATCAAGGCATCTTATATTTTTTTCCTTTGTCCCTACCTACACATTCTTATCTTTTTTCTTATATTGTTTATATATTTTGCTATGTAATAGCACTTCATGTCTAGGACTGTCTTTTACTTGATGTATATCACCAACTTCACAGCATAAACAAAACCCAAGCACTCAGTGTACATTGATCAGGCCTTGGTTGTGGGTAGGCTGATTCATAATAATATTTGCTACAAGTTCAGCTCAGGCAATGTTAAAAGAAAAATTAGCACCAACAACTTTCAGATCGAAGTTGATGGCACCATATGAATGTACTAGTATTGTTTCTATCTGGTAAATTGGCCAGTCTGGGTCTGGTCAAATCCAAAATCCAATATATACCAATCACCATTCTCAAAAGCATAAGATAGTGGTAGACTTAAAATTTTAAATATTTCTTCAGAACAAATATTATTGTTGACCTGTAGCCTTCTTGATGAGGCTGATAATTTCTGATCCTGCAAACATAGAAGAGACGATTGGTGAAAACCAAACAGCTCATGAGGTCTGCGCATCAATGAGCTTATGTAGCTGTAAAAGATGTCTGGCCTGGAAACCTGGCAGATATGCCATCTTTTTAGAAATCTGCAAAGCAAATGGCAAATCCGGGCTGAGAGACTGAGTTTGCTTTCCTGCAGGACTCTGGATACCAAGATTGTCTGAGAAACTGAATGGTACAACTGTTATCAAAAGCTGTGTGGAGAAAAGATAGACAATTTGACTGCCCATCACTTGTCAACTTCCTTTGGGCATGTGACAAATCTATTTTGTCAAGAGCAAAGCTTTGGTTTCTGTGTAGCTTTCACTGATCTAATAAAAGCCAAGTGTACAGGCTTAGCCTGCAGAGCTGTTTAGTTTCTGATGCTTCTGAGATAGCTGTGGGCTGTGATGCCAAATAAGGTTTAGGAGAACCCTATTCCACTTCCTTGTAAGGCTGATATGCATATCCCATTTCCAATGTATTATGCAGAAATTAATCTTATAGCCCTGTAACTGATATTAGCAGTCACTTTCAAGCTGCAGGTGAGCTGATTAAACTCTTCAGACTCTTATTTCTTTGGGTTAATACTGCCAAAAAGAAAAAATGAATTCCTATACACAGACTCTTACAGGCTGATGATGAGCCACACTGAAAAGGACTGATTTGCTAGTTTTATGATAGGCTTTGGACTACATTTCCATTTGAGGAGAAGCAATAATATGCATAAAACAGCATCTGGAAGGGAGAGATGAGTGGAAATGACCTCCAAGTCAGCTTTGAAGAAACTGCAGATGGAGAAGTCATCTCTCATTTCTACAAAGGCAAGCAAGAAAAATGCGTGTGGTCTTTACATGATCTCATTCTCCCCTATGTTAAAGCTTTTAGCTAGGTATTGTGGACTGGAACATCATCAAATTGAACGTTATTTCACAAACATTTGTCCATGAGATAACAACTACTCCTGGGCAGATTGCAAGACACTGCTATGGTCAGCTTCTGGCTGAATGGCCTGAGAAACTTCAGTACGAAAATTTATTAATGGTCCAGAAGGATGAGTCCTGAAACAAACAGCTCCCATGTGGCATAAGGAGAGTATATACCTTCGCCAGGCTTGATTCAGCTATCCTGATGCACCACTGTCTTCTTTGATCACAAGGATGACAAACACTAAATATTAAGGATAAATAATACTGAAGAAAATCAGTCTCAATTCATACATATAATTAACATTATTGCCACCAACTTAAACAATGATAATTTGATGAAGCACTTGAATTTGATTCAAGTACCACTAATCACATTTTACAAGAAAGACCAGATGGTTTCAGAGATAAATTACAGCAAACAGATTTCTACTTATTATGCAATCTTTTCCATGCAAGTTCTGAAGAGTTTCAGTTGTTTCATTCCAGTTTCCAAGGAAACAAGGTCACTTCCCGTCAGTTGGTTTTGAAGATTCTTTCCATCAGCTTTTCACCTATTCAACCTAAATAAAGGTGATCATTGTAAAGTTAGTTATATTTTCTGACAAAAGAGCTGTTGTGATCAAGTTTAATTACCCTTTGTAAAGCTACAATTCTTCAACAATTACTTGCATGTACCTTTAAGTCCTGTAGGTCCAATGTAGTATTTAATTAATCTTTTTTTACTTGTAGGACACATTTAGTGACCAGTTTACAAGCTCTTTCCTCTGGCATCCTCTGAAGAAAACTGTCTTTGTGGTCTGTGTATTACCTTGGAAAAGAAACTCAGCAGTTATGGAATAGCTTAATTACTTAAGCATTTCATGGCCTTTTTTATCACGGTACTATAATCATAGAGCTATTTAAGTTAGTAGTCACTCAAGTGGATGAATACTTCACATTTCAGGCTCTAATGTATTACCACAAACACAGAACACATTTCACAAGGCTTGCCTCCACAAGGAAAGAAGAAAAAATATTATTTTGTAAAAAAAAGCTTATCAGTGTAGCTGAGTGAAAGCTGTAATAATCAAGATGAGCAAATTATATGATACTCATTAATATTTAACACATGGTTACCACTTGAATTCATTGGTTGACAATGAATATACAGCAAAATTGGGTGTTAATATTCCCATAGAATAGGCAATAAAACACTGGTTTTGTTGGCCAGTGTTGTGGTCCTGATGTGAAATGGTAGCCAAGGTTGATAAAATGGCAACATAGTGCCAAACTAAGGTCAGTAAGCAGTATGTTTTACTCCTTTATGTAATTTGCAATTTAGCTTGTGATTGTTTTCCATAAGTTAAGCTAATCGGGATATGTAGTAACAGTAAAACAGAAGAGTGCTCCATATATTCCCACTGGATAAGCATTTGTAGAGGCTAATATGAGCCACCATGCAACAGTAAAATAGATTTTGGCTGTGTGACCTATGCCACTGTACAAAGCCACTGATTCTCCCATATGCTTACACAGGGATTTATATGAAAGATGTGAAACCCTTGAGCAAACTCTATTTCCTCATCATAATAGGGCATAATCAATTTGCATCCTATTTTCACTTTTCTTTCACAGCTCCTGCTAAATGTCATACAATTTAACTTTTCCTTTATTATCTTTCCCCCCAACTTGTCCAACAGAGACCACAATTCCTCTTATTAAAAATAATTTTAAAAATGCACATAAAGCTGAACTGCTCTTCACTTTTCACTAGTGGTGTGTCTTGGATGTGTTTCTGTTGTTAAGCATTCAAACAAATAACAGAAAAACTTTTTAGAGCAGCATAATAATAGCACTGATCACTCTGTAGTGGCTCAACACCTTATTATTAAGTCAAGTTCCAGAGCATATATATACATAAATCCCATATATGAACTACAGCTGCTTCAAAGTCTTATATGTTTTCATGTATTGTTCAAAACTAATTATTACCTTCATTTTTGTGAAGACATTGTGTGAACGGCTTCATCCACTGAGCAATGGAAAGATCTCTGAGGACTTTTCTCTGTTTCAGCCTGCCTACACCTCCTCCAGTAAGACATGGTAAGTAGCAGCCTGCCAACTGTTTCCAAGTGAATTGCTTTTTATTAGCCTAGTAGAATATCCCACTGATTTTCTTGTATTTGTTTTGACTCATTTGGTATTTTAGAAAGGAAATAATCAGAATAGTACATTTGAACTGAACAAATATTTCCTGCTTTTAAAAATAAGCAGCCTAACTTCACCTATACAGAGGCAAAACCCTTCATATATAATAAAAACACACGTATATTAGTATTAATTGGAAAGAGAGCTTACAGAATGAAATGTGATAATTTCTGTAGCATCATTAACAGTCTTGGTGGACTCAGAGCTTTACAGGCCTGTTAGCTTAGTTGAAACTTTAGACTGATTTTACACTGTGTAATACTGAAATTATCCTTAACTCAGACCAACATAAGGTGATGACTCAGTAGTTCTACTCTTTAGCTTAAGTTCCAGCTAGATTGAGGTGTCTGTCAGCTGAACATCGAAGGATGTGCCAAAATAAAGAGTACGGTTTATTTATGTAAGTGGCCAATATGTCATTTGAGATCCTAAAATAAGGCAAGTTTAAGCAAGGCTTCAAGTAGGAACAACGTTTTACAATGGGACACATCTTCTCGATGTCACCTCTTGGATTGATAAATGCTCTGTACGCAACCACCTCAGGTTATCCACCTCCTGCCTGTGGAGGTGTTAAGGTTTACATATCACCTTCGTAACTGAAGGTGATAGAGATCCTCCATAACTGAAAACTGTGCAATTACAAATAGCAATTGGCATAAACTCCTGTGAGGCTGCCCACTGCTATTATCTTCCCAAACACTTGTAAGTTTATTTCACTTACTGTTGCTCTCTTGAATGTCCAGACACCAGCACAACCACAGTGGATTTGATTAAAGTTTCATCTTGTACTGTATGACATATCCAACTGGGATAAATGCTAAATGTTTTCAAGAAGAGTGAATGAGTGTGCTGTGATCCTCCCAGCCGGCAGTTACTATTTTCTCTGGGCTGTAGGCACAACCAGAAATCTCTAACCATTATTTGCAGCTTCCTCTGGAGACATCATGGCAACACATTTATGAATAATTTTCCAATTCTGCTGCTCCTGAATTTACATGTCGACAAACAGTTACATTTCTTATCTGTTTCCGCACTAGCTTCCAAATTCTGTCATTATTTGACAACTGCTAACAAGAATAATTGTGCCTTATTCCCCTTCTCCATTTTATATATGATTGTACTGGGCTTCAGGCTTCACAGTGCCCTGCCACCACTTAAATACATCCCAAGCTGCAGGGTTATTTAGAATCCTTTTTTATGAAGGTGTCTGTTTCTTACCAGTGATTGCAGAGGGAGGCTAGGCAACTAGCTTAGAAGATATAATTATCTTAGAAGATATAAAAAGTTTTGACTACTGAAGGAAGATGAAATGCATGGCACTCATGTAAACACTATGCAGTTTTGCTTCATTGTGTTCGGCACTGTCACACTCCACTCACTTCTTTGTTCTGTGTTTTCCTGTTTTGTCTTCTCTTGCTCTGGCTTGTGAATTTTTCCAAATTTGTTACATTTCTCACTGCTCTTAAGGCATTTTCCAAATTCCAGACATCATCTGAGTCTGCATGTTCCCATCTCTTGTTCACTTTTGTTTTGTGACTTCTTGCTGTTTGATCTGAGTGTTTCTACTTATAGGATTTGTTTTCAGCTGCCTGTCCCACCGCTCAATCTGCCTGGTACACCCACGTCTTGCTTTCCTTCTTGTACTTTCAGCCTCTTAAGTGATTTCTGCAGATTAATGCAGACTGATATAAACTTCCCATGTGCTTAAGTCTGCATCTTCCAGAAGACCTATCTGTAGTTTTGGATCTTTAATTCCAATTACTATCTTATCTGTGATAATTAAATCTGGCAAAGTGCCACAGCTAACATGGTTCTCATTAATTTAGGGTCAGACAGGAATTCCTCAGAGAACTCTCCCTTCTTCTGCAATTTCAAATGAAGTCTGACCTTCCAGAGATTTTTCCTGGGCATGCAATATTCCTCAAGCTTCCTCACTTTCAAATTTCAAGCTATCGTTCTAGTTTGTTGCTTGATAATTAATAAATATAAATCACTTCAAGTCTAGCAAAATAGAGGGGTATGTAAGAGATAATGGGTTGTTTCTGGTGTTTTAGTCCTCCTCAACATTTCTTTGGGAACCTAGATGATACAAAAGAGAGGCTTGTAAAATTTACAGACTATACAAAGAAAGAGTAGGACGACAGAATAACCAGAAGACAGCATTAGGAATTTATTTTGACAGACTGGAGAAAGTCTGAAAAAATAGGGCACAATAAGAACAAATACAAGATTTTGCACTCATGAAGGAATAATCAACAGCAGAAACACAGCTGTAAAACAAGCTGTTAGCCGTTCTTTGTGAAAGAATCTTGACATACTTCTGGAACTAACATGAGTCAACTGTATCATCCTGTTGTAGAAGGCACACAGCATACTGAGACATATAAACAAAAATAAGAAATGTTAAGTAATTCTTCAGTCAATTCAGAATTGCTACAGCCTTAGCTAGAATAATGTGTCCAGTTTTAGGCACAACACTTGAGGAAGACAAAAGAGGCTGACCTGAGAGTCAAAGAAAGTCTGGTTTAGAGCAAAAAGATTGACAATGGGCTTGTTTTGACTAGAGAACAGAAAACTGAGGGAGAACATCATAATAATCCACAAGAAAGTAAAAACTACTTCACATTACTCTGTAAAGAAGCAAGGAAAGAAAAATCTGTTTTCTGGGTTTATGGACACAAGCAAGATGACACAAATTTCAGCTACAAAGAGATTCAGGTTAGCAGCTAGGAAGAAATTCCTAGAAATAAGGAGAGAAAAAAAAGAACAAAATGTGTGAGGAGGTTATATTGTTTCAATTACTCGATGTCTTTACAAGCAGATTAGACAAGCATATGTACAGATTCTTCTGAGGCATAAGAGGGAAAAACTAGAATTACCACATAACCTCTGCAAATCTTGTCCAACTCTATTTTTCTATAATGCTGGGGTAATAGTGAAGATCAGGCAGTCACATTTTGTGTTCATGTGCATGTTTTAGTTCTTGCCAGGGTTTTCTTCCAAGGCTCTGCAGCAATTCTGGAGAACTTCAGTTCTCTATGCCCCTTCTTGCCTGAGAGTCACTCTGCCTGGTCAGATCAGGCCGCCCACCTTTTTCCTAGGTATGTTACTCGAAACGTAGTTAGTCATTCCCTATCACTGCACTGCACTGACAACCCAGAATTAAACCTTGAGGATTTGTAAAGTATAAGATTCACAGTAGCAGTTCCACAAAGCAGAAATGGCCAGGGGACTACCCACCCCTCCTGAGAAATGCGGTGTGGAAGATAGGACTGAAATCACATCCTTCTCCAGTGTTTGAATGTGTGACTCAGGGATGGGGAGAGGCTATACTGTCTAATTGAGATTTAGAAACGTCAAGTGTCGACACCTACAAAACATTATTTGAAAGAGCTGGTGATCTCTTTTCTAAGATACTGATGCTAAAACAACAGGAAGTGGTGCCCTCTGCCCTTAACAGCAGTCCCTTGGTGAGAACATTTATTTAGAAAGTTGTGAATCAGGATTCAATCCCCTCCTTGGCTAAAGAAGTGACAAATTCACATTTTGCTTCTTCTAGGAAAGAAAACCTAAGCCCTGGAATATAAGCCTGGGGGTCAGAAAATGCAGAAAATCTTTGTTTTATTCCAATGTCTATTCAATGTAAAAATGTGCGACTGGTTATGGGAACAGAGACAGAACACAGACATAAGCTGGAAACAGAGGAGAAGCAAACAGAAGTAGCACTGGAATCAGGGACTAGGTCCCCCCAAGGCTTCCGTTTCTTCACTGTGTACTTGAACTGCCAGACACTGCACAGAAGGTCGGGGGTGGCTCTGCCAACCTCCCTGACCCCAGTATGGAGTGGAGGGAAAGTGACAGTCCTGATTAACTACAGTAGCAGAAATACAGTTACAAAGGAATTTTGAGGCCAAAGAGGAAGGTGCTTAATGATTTCAGGTGACTTCTGTGCAAGGAGAATATGGATCATGTTTTTCTTGCATTACTGTCTCAGCCTTTAGTGCCTAAAATTTAATTAGTTGGGGCCTAAACCAAAGTAGTTTTAAGAATTTGAACCCCAGAGAAGGGCACAATCACATTACATCTTGATTTACAATCTTCATTTGTTCTCATCAAATCAGTGGGATTGCACAACTGCAAAGAAAACAAAATTTTGCTTAGGTATGCAACTGAGCTGGCATGCAGACTTCCTTCCATTTGTCCCTCCATATGTAAAATTGGAATAACAATCCTTTTCCTAAAGAAAAATTGAAGGTATGAGGACTTTGCATTATTGTTGTTATGAGAATAGTAGCCAAATAGCAAATTAGTAGAAAGAAAGTTGCATTGATTTGCAAGAGTTCACCCATAAAGCCATTTCCACTTTAAATGGAGTAAGAGTGGTAGCTCATGCATCCAAAGTGTAGCCTGAAAACAGGAGGTCATGCTTTCTATATCGCCTTATTTTCTCAATGCTCTTTTTGTGTGGTGACTTGCAGTATCCCAGAACTTTTGAAAGATGCAGTCAGTAAGGTTATGTCAGCAACTGGAAATGGCAAAAACTCTTGAAATATTAAGCGTGAAACAAGGTTTATGACATCTATTGAAGTATTCGTCCTGTTGTGATAAGTAGGTTTATATCTGTTATGCATACAATGGGATGTTGTCCTGTATGTGCCAAAAATTTGCTATATTTTAAAAAAAAATAGCTAATTCTGGATATGCAATGTTCTATGAAAAGCATTTTGCCATTCCAGGCTTATTTACTCACAGCTTTCAATCCTATCAGTAGAAGTTTTAAAAGTTACAGGCTTTTTATTCTCTCCCTGTTTATCCCACACCCAGAGTTACATGTTTTCCCATTGTGGAAAGTCCTCAAATGTACTGGAAATAGCTCAGGTTCTGGCAAACAGAAAGCAGTCCTTAGAGACTGAATTTTCATGCACAGTGTGCATAGTTCAATAAATTTATCCATTGTCTGTGCAAAGAAGCTTAAACAATGGCAGAATTGTTTTATGAAGCACATACCACATGGTAAGTTCATAACCATGGAGGTGTCAGAACCAGGGCACCAAGTCTAGGATTACTGCAGAGCTTGCCAATCCTATACATGTACCCAGTTTTATATACACAGATCAAATGGAGAATCTTAGGGTCTAATTTTTCCCCCCCGTGCACTACCTGCATTTTCCTACTTCTGTATTGTTTAAGGTAGAATGTGGTCCCATTTGAGTAGTTTGCATTGATGTATGTGTGTTTTTAAGTCATACATACATGTCCTGTGTAATGCTAGTAGCTGGTGCTGTTAAATACATTAATAGAAAATGTTACCATAACCCAAGGAAAATAAACACTGATTAGGTACTACATGCAAGGTGTGAAATTTATTAGTGTAAAATCATCTCCAGACCAAAAATAATTTTGGAAACATCTTTTTATTTAATCTCTAACCTCACACCAAACTTACTTGACTGAGGAGGAAAGTTTCACGCCACTCTGTTGTGTTAAAATTAACCTGGTATAAACAGTCTAGTACAAATGTATGTAATTCTTCAAAGCACTGATGAATGTACATAGCTTGAGATATGTCACCCTGTTTGCCAGCTAAAATGCATAGGAGTCACAGGTCTCTCCACAAGTAATCAAAAAGATGATGCCGTCTTAACAGCTTGTTATGTCAACATGGTGTTCAACAGCAGAATTTTATTAGTTCAGCACTCTTCAAAGCAACAACCTTGATCTTCAATTTGGGGTGTCAAGAACTAAGACATGGACGCACTGTTTTGTTCTTTGTCTAAGTGCCATTTCTTTTCTTCTGTCTTTTATGTTTTCATTTGTTCAATGTTCTCTAAATATACAATGTCTTAGTGCTAAATTTAGATGGTTCTTTCTGACATGAGCTTACATATCCATGTAAAGCAGATGATGTAAGCAATAATCATAGCCACAATGACTATAACCTCTGCTGGTCAGACATACTTGCAGGTGGCTTTTTCTAGAAAAGATTATAGAATACTTTGTCTTACCTTCATGCTTTTTCCATTAGGATATTTAATCTTCTCTTTGTCTACCTGATAACTTATTTCTCGGTTAGAGAAATAACAGGCATTTGCCTGTTCAAATGCCTGCAGGCATTTGAAAAAGACTCATGATTTATTTCCTCTTTAATGCAGAAGGCGCCAAAGCAGTCTTGGCTTCCTAAATCAACTAACACTGCAGTACCTATTTCTCCTGGGAGAGGTCGTGTTACTGGCTGCTTGGACATGACAGTGGTACCTGATGGGTCCCAGCCACCCATCCTCAGTCCACAGGCTCTCTGCTGGGGGGCGTGCCATTTGCACTGCAGGAAGTGTACTGTCTCTCTGACAGCAATCGAATAAACCTGGCTCCAAGGCTGTTAGTAAGGATACATAACTGATAAATCTATTTTGATCCAGGCAGGGCCAGATGGAAAAATGAAGAAAAGTGCTGAACTTTTCATCTTACAAAATGGGAGGACACAGTTGATCTAGATCTCAGATTGTCGTGGTTTGGGCTGGACTGGCCACTGAAGTGAATGACAGATGCTCTCCCCCACCTCCCTCTCCAAGAAGACAAGGGAGAAAGAGAAAGAGATTTATGAGTTTAGAAAAAACCCTAATTTTTAACTACTTTAATGAAAATATTAATTAATAAAATAGTTTTTAAAAAAGAAAATAATGAAACCTATACAATATATACAAAACCGTACCAAGCTCCCAGGCACTGGGAAAGTCCCAGACTGGACTCAGCGATGGATGGGAGCTGGATTCCAGATCTGGATTCAGGAATGCACAGATTAGAATCAAAGGCAGACAAACAGACAGTCCTCCTTGGATGCTGGCCATTGAAGAAAGAGAGCTGACCCTTTGATCCCTCAGCTTTTATACTGAGCACAAGGCAGATCGGATGCAATACACCGTTGGTCAGTTTTGGGTCACCTGTGCTGTCCCCTACTCCCCACAGGTGTGACCTCTCTACGCTTTTCTACTTCTGACCCTTCCATGGGGCATATAACAAAGTTACCTGACCTTGGTTGTTATAGCAATAAGTATAATCTCTTTGCATACCATTCCTTGGCATAAATTGCAATTAATCAGGTCTTATCATTCTGAGAACAAACAGTGTCTCCATAATATGCTGTTAATTTCAGACAGTTTCAGAGAGTTCACTTAGTTAGAAGAGGCTTATCTTCAAAGTAAAATTACTGAACGGAAAACTGGTTCTGTTTTACCTCAAACCAGGACGCAGATGCATCTGCTCTACAAAATATAAAGCAAAACAGTTGCCTTTCAGTTTCTCATCCCTATCTAAAACTGAGAAGTGATGTTCATACATATTGATGCACTTTGTGTCTAACTGTTATAATTAAGACGTCTCATTAGCACTTACCTGCAGTACACGCATCACTGCAACTGCTACGTAGCTTTCTTTAGCTTTGACTACTATAAATGCACACCCACATGGGCATAGAAACTGTTACCAGCTCGTTAACCGTCCTCTGAGCTAATTAATGACAAAATACAGAGGCTTCCTGAGGGGCTGAGAAGTGCAGGTCTCTGCAGAACACCCTTGTGCCCCATGGCCCTTCTGGGGCAGTCCAGGCTGCTGGGATCAGGGCTGGGGGCAGGGGGATGCTGACAGGGTGAGGGTATCGGCATTGCATGGTTCCCTGCCTCCACCAGGGAAAAGGCATCTTGGTGGGCTGCAGGCGACCTGCGAGCGGTGAGAAGCAATGGCAACAAGCCTCTTATGCTGCAGAGAGCCTGCATATGTGTTTGAGATGTGGTTGCAGGCAAAGCAGGTGACTGAACCTCAGAAAGGTCAGTGCGCATTTTATTCCAGCCTGAAATACAACCCAAAACCCCCAAATGAAGGTAGATTTTGTTAACCAGTTTCTGAGTCCGGAGGACCAATGACACAGATAGTCTGCCATAGCTGTAAACACAGAAATTAAAGAAATTAAATTGTTTTTCTTCCTCTTATTTTGAGGTCTCAGAATAGCACAGCTTCCTTTTCTGAATAATACAATAACACCCCTCCTTGCAACCAAAATATCCAGAGGTGGAAACAACTGGCAGCTTTTTCTCCCTTCCCTCCATTATTATAACTCATTCACTTCCTCTGGGAATTGCAAAAGAGGAATGTTTTGCTAGGATTGTGAAAAAGGGAGTTCCAGCTTGCTGCATGTGGGTCAGGGGGTCATCTCGCCCATCAGGAACAGTCCTGACAGCGGGGGAGGAAGGGAGGAGGCAGAGAGGGGCGGGAGGGAGTTGGTGCCAAAGAGTTAGTTACTGGGGGCAAAACGATGTGTTGATCCTCACACCAAATCTGTGCAAGCTGTTGGAATAAGAAAATGCAAAACTAACAGAAAAAACGTAATGGTGATCCAGAGGAACAAAAGGAGTTAAAACCAGACAGGTGAGTTAAAGGGTCAGCCTAGGAAAAGGGAGTATAAAAGAGAAGTAAACGATCTAAGCAGTTTCTGGAAAGTAGAGGGGAGAGAAAGAAAAAAGGCCTGCTGACTTAAACAGATGTTTTACATTGATATGAAGGACAAATAAAAGATTCACCGAAAAATGATATCTTGAAGAGATGTCTTCTCAAAAACCAGTCTGCAGGTAGCTGAGTGAAAAAAAAACAAGAGATGGAAGGTGCCATTGGAAAAGTTATAAATAAAACTATGGCACTGAGTAAACTTTCAGTTATTTGCCTAACTGAGGAGTGGGAGGCAACCCTACTTCAACATCATACAAAATTCCTGTGGGTTTTTTTTTCCCTTTGAGCAATGAAAAGCTAACAAACAAAAATGTCAGCTTAACTTAACTTCAGATTTAGGTTTGATTTTTTAAAAAATCTTAAAAAACTGTCTAAAATTATGGATTCATTATTTTTGAACAGAAATACTATTAGTAAAGTATGCGAACACTGCAAAAGGTCTAAAAACTCTCTGCTATGAGGCCAGAAATGAAATCTTTTGACTTTGACTCAACCCCCAGAAGAAAACTTATTGTTGAAATTTCACCAAATTCTGTAATAATTTTAGGCCTTAGAAAATGACTTCTTTGTGTAAGTGAGCAATTGTCTGAAGCAAAAATTAAAAATACATTTTACAAAACTAAACCATGAGAAAACAAAACATTTTTCATCCTTACTATTTATGAGGTGAACTCATGACACACATCATATAATCCATTAAAAAAAAGAAAAGTTGGCTATGGATTTATGATCAAAGCTATTGGCACTAAAAACAAAAACACCAGTAAAAAGCAAACAAGACCAGTTTTTAAAGTGGCCACTATGTCTAGCAGTCACTGACATTCCCTTCTCAATGGGCCCATAATTTAACAGCAATTTTCTTCTGAGGAAGACATAAAACACGAGCCATAATTGTTGCTCAAGACAGTATCCCCTTGACAGCAAGATACTGCTCAGCTTGAAATCTGGCACCAGCATGCCAGTTATGTGTTGCTGATTATCATTTACAGTTTAGTAATTAGAAAAAACGCTCAGCAGTAAAATTTCTACTATGCAGTGTGTTTGAGAGTGAAGGAATGAGAATGCTGCTCCACATGTGTGAATGGAATAACCAATACGGAGATCTTTCGTCACATCTTTTCCCTCACATATATTCATTTTCCAATATGCAAGAAACATTTAGCTCTTAAGGGAATTCAATCATCAAATCCTGCTGAATGGTCTCAAAAAGTTGATGCCTAATATCCAGGGGATTCTTTGAAAATCCAGGACACCATTCGTGATAGATGGTACTATCCCACTGAAGTACAGAGTTTACTCTCTAATAAATCATAAATGCTTCTGCTACCCCCACTTAACGATTTATATCTTGATCAGTATCTTATGCCAGAATTCACCAGTCTGTAATTGTCCTGGGGTATTGCGCTTGGCAGGAGTTTAATACTTCCTGTTCTTACACTATCATCTTACACTGGGGTTCTGACTTCTTAGAAAATAAAGAACATGCAGGAAAAATATTTGATCTCTATCCCTCTCATGAAACACCCACTCTTCTTAGAGGCAGTCTGTTTTCATTGTATTTGACCACTGAATTTTACTTAGGAGAGCCCAAATTGTAAACGTGAGAATGATGCATTACAGAGATCATCTGCGACTTAACAAAGCCTCTGGTGGCTAAGAGCTTCAATATGAGTTTAAATTTCTCAATAACTTCATGCTTCAAATTTTTCTCAAATGAGGACAAAGACAATAAATATTAAATAAAATTTAACATGTTCTTTGACTATTTCATACTGTCAAAGAAGCAGTTCACAGTCTGAAACTGCTATGCACTGCAAGTATGAATCACAACATAACAGTGTTCAGGCTGCTCCAGAAAGGCAATGGCAGCTGAAGACTGCTTTCAGAGAAAGAAAAATTTTTGCATACAAGCGGGAAGAAACGTAAAACTGCAGGATTGAAGCTCATTTTAATAGTAGTTTCATTATGACTCCAGTGAATGCCACATGATCTTAATTGAGAAATATCAATTAGTATGAACTGATACTTTTAATCCTTCCACTGTAGCTGAGAACTTGCTTTAAGTGTAAGCATTTTGAGAATGGAAAACCCAGTACAGAATATTCCAAATGGAAACAGGAAAAAGAACAAAATATTTAATTAGAATCTGAATTCTAGTAGCTTATATTAGAAATATGCTAATATATCTTTACATTTCTCACAGGAAACCCATAAAGAAATGTGAAGGTAACCATGAATCTCGCTGGCTAGGTCGTGGGAATCTATACATACAGTTTTGGTGGGTCCTATGAAATAGTGTCATCAATACACATATGGACTGAACATCTGCCCAAGTATCCAACTAGCTGCGTGTGTGTATCTTTCTATCTATCTTATAAATCTAAATGGTCTACTGCTAAAGCAAACTCTTTCCGCTCAGGATTTCAGTGTTCTCCAGTTTCTAACACTAACAAAGAGCTCAGTCTTACAGGATGCTCTGTGTTGTCAATTAATATTCAAGTGGGATTAATGTGTGGATAAAGAGAAGGGGTGTAGGTGGAAAATTATGTACATGCAGCCTCTGCCAAAGAAACAAGATAACTTTTCTAAATGTTATTTTTACTGTGATTCCTGCAGAAATTGTATGTATTGTAAGTAGTTACCTGAGTAACTGAACAGAATATTTTCCTTGAAAAACCTGAAGACCTCAAGTGAAGAGCTAGCTCCAATGAAAGTAATTCCAATGCATCATAACTTCAATTACAGCTTTGGCGTGATTCCTTGTTAAAATTACATGGTCTTCTCTCAAAAGGCACCTATTTGAACACATAAACCAGACCACTTTGCTATTTTCCTAATTTTTAAAACTAACTGTTGCATTTTATCTGGGAGTAATTCACAGAGAAAACTCCTCTCCCTGAGGCAACGTTATCATTTAGTGTTCCCCAACCTTCAGTCTGTTGTCAGGAACATGTGAACAACTGCATCACTAGAGATGAATGAGTTAGAAAGGAAAACCTAATTATATGAAAACCCTTTCTTTGCAATTGTTGCAAATAAATTTCATGAGAAAGTTGAAGTCAGTCCCATACAAGGGGAATGTGTTTTAAGATTTTCCCCTGGGAAAGAAACCTCAGTTTTCAGAGGTGTATGGTGGCCTCTAGTGGCTCCTGTCTTCAGGAAAAAAATTGACAGCTGCCATATTTAAAAAAAATACTTATTGGGATGGTTTATTTCAAACATATTATGCTATGTTAAATGACATATTTATTAGCTCTGTATATTGTAACTGCACATAAGTGCTAGATGTTGTTAATCTTCTGGAAAGAAAGCTGCCAATAACAGAGATACATATGGTAGTTTATATATACATATATATATATAGTATGATAGATACATGTAAATCAGAGATAGGCTTGAATCCAACCCCTTAATTTAAACATCCCTATAAAAAGATAAGAAGATTAAGTTCAGCTCTAAAGTTTTTTGCTCCAGAACATCTGCACTGCAAATAGCCATGCGATATATCTTCATTTTAACTTATTGCAATAGAGAGAGTAGTTGAATGGAAAAATTGCTGGTGATGTGCTTTCAAGTCCAAAGTATAAATCCTCAAAATTTTTTATTTGGTCTCGTCTAATGCTAGGGTTGCATTAAGCTTGTGACATCCGCATGTCCTTTAATATTACCTAACTTAAGGACCTTTACGGTTCTGATTTGGGGCAACCCCACAGTCACCTGCATCCTGTGATGCTGAGCAGTAGATGAGTATCACATATTGAGTCAGGATACATAAGTTAGGTGTGATTTTGCCTTGCTTACCTGAAGGGAAAGGACTTTTCTTCACAGAGCATGCCTGTCCAAATAGTCTTTATATAATGTGCAGTGGGAACTACCTCTTTACATATAATTTCCTCCTTTTTGCTTCTTATTGCAATCAGACAGTCTTACCAAAGGTAAACTCTTTGGTAATTGTAGGAAGTCAAAGAAGCAGGTAGGATGCCATTGGTCACTTTCCCCTCTGCCTGAAAGGATTCAGACTGATTTCTCACAGCTCCCATGAGTGACTGAAAGCCCAAACTATCTTCTGTGGTAGCATGGAAGCGTTTCCTGTCCATTCTCATGGATCTGATAGTTACTGAAATTCACCTTTGAAGCCAGAGTTGCTGTCAGAAAGGCATGCAAGGCAATGCTGAATCTCATAGCCCCTGCAGCCCACTGTGGAGTTAGGACACAATGACAGTTATGCATTTGTAAATCCTTATCAGCACCATAATACAACGAGGTCGAAGTCCCTGAATCACAGCACCACTAACATTTTTAGTGTTGTTGGAATATAAATGTTGCCCTAAAATTGGGATAAAGTCTTACTGTGCTAAAGTGACATTTACCTTGGCCCATTTAAGACTTCTACGGTGTCTTTTATAGGTGATGCAGTCACTTGGAGAACCCACAGTCATCAACGCAGGGAAATAGGTTCAATCGAGTGGTTAGAGAACTTCTTAGGGATAAGCTGAACAGTACACGAGTGCAAGTGATCAATTAATTTGACTATTATTCAGCAATTCTCATCATTCACTAGCAAACAGGATTTGAGACCTACAGGAGCAGACTACTGAGGCAGCTGGTCTGTGGACATATTAATAAATGGTCACAAACCTATTACTTTCATGAAGGTGACACCTTGGTAGGCTGAAAAGTAATTGATGTTTTATTAATGCATCACTGTGGAATTTTAGTTTAGCTAATGAAAAACAAGTAATTAATCTGAAATAAAGATGTTCAGTTTTATCCTTCTGGGTGTAGATCATTCTTCCTTTTTAAATTTGAAAATACTGAATCATACAATGCTCTCCTCTACCTCTTCTGCCCACTTAAGAAGGGGTTTACACTGTTCTGTGTGGAAGAGCACTGCTGAACACATTACAGCGTGTTTCCTCAGATTAAGATTTTTCTCATTCCTTAGCTGTTTCAGTGCTCAGTACTATAAACCAATGAATACTTGAGCATGTATCTTCTCTTTCAGTTATGCTACCATATTGGCGGTGCCGTTCTCTCTACAATGCAGTTCTTTTGCATTTTATGCACTGTCAACTGAAAAAAAAAATCATAGAGTGCTGCTTAGAGTTACGAGGCATCACACAAGGCCGCGAAGAGACTGAGGTCATATGCTGGGTGGATGTGGACTCTCTACTGCAGAAGCAGAGTGCCTAGCAGTGCCCTCTGCACCATTATGTTGGGCAGTGGTCTCTTGCTGGAGAGTAACCATGAGGATTTAAGCTGTGCTTTGGTCTGGACTTAGTTCCACCCAGGGCTGATTGTCAGCAACTGCAGAAAGCTACATTCATTTCCTCTCATTCCCTAATGCTGAATACTTCATGTGTCAGGGATCCCCATATGAAGAACATATACATGCTGATAACATTGCAAGATCTTTTTTCTTTTTAGGGTAACTGACAATTATTTTTGTTTTAAAAGTTCTTGAGAGATTCCCAAGAAGATAATAAACAAAATAACTGAACTGTATGATCATTATAATGCTGGGCAGCAAAACAGTGAAACAGTAGAGCTGGCTGAATTATGGGAAAAATTTTGTCCAAAATGGATCTTTATGTTAAACAATATTATTGCAAATAACAATTTGAAAATTCTTCCTAGGCTTTAAAAGAGATTCCTTATTGCTTCCTGCAGCTTGATGAAAACTAATTAATGCTCTGAAAATAACGTGGTATGTCCTGAACTGACAGAGTTACAGTGCTTTACAAGTAAGTAGACACATAATATGTTCAGAAAATTCCATCATTTGTCTAAAATACTGGTGTTTTTTTAATTGACTGTATCTAAAATGGGTTGGTATATGCTCTGCTATGTTAGAAAAGCTTTCTTACTGAATATTTAGCAGGTAAAATTGTCTTTGGTTATCTTGCTTGTTCCAATAACCATTACCACAGAGTGGCAGCATGGAAATAACTAAAAATTTAATTTCATAGTAGAGTGATTTCAATGGCACTTAACATATTACAAATAATTGTGAAACAACAAACGAGAAAATGGGGGGGGTCCACTGGGAAACTCATCTGCAGAGAGGCTGATGGAATCTCACACTCAGTGTGTGCTACATGGCAAATCTTTTTACTGTCTTTTTACTAAACCCTGGTCTACTGGGAATGGGCAGTCCCACTTATTTCTGAAAGCTGGTGTTATCAGAAGACAGTTGCTAATGGCAATGGCTATAAATCCTAGAGCACAATCAGAATACTCCCAGAAATTTCCATGGTGTCCCTCAGTAATTTCTCTTTCCGTGTTTCATATCATTGTGGTCTACAGATATCCCAGATCTGGTTTCATACCCTAAACCTTGTGGGTCCTTCATATCTAGGCAGGCGGAGCTTCCTCTCTTCCTTCTTTTCTTTACTTTCAGTCTTAATAATTTGGCATTCCATTCGCAGAACCTCCCATATTCATATCATGTGAAACAGATGTGAACTTGGAGGATCCAAGTTCTTCCTTGAAAAAAGGGCCCTTCTGTTATCTAGTACTAACTTCCTCTTCCAAATATCTCTCCTATAGTATGTTTGACCTTGCTATTTCAGGTATATACAGATATATTGTTATATACAGAAACACAGGAAATTTAAACATTTTACATAAAAGGTCAACAACTCACATATTTTTCCCACTATAAGTAAACCAGATGATCTGACTATTTAATATAAAAAGCCCTTGTCTATATGACCTCTAAAGGAAGAATTTAATTCATCAAGGTCTTTACTTCTAAATTTGGATCTTCCTAAGGGGTTGGAAAGTTTGATTAATTGAGATTAGTCAACAGAAATCAAAAACCAGATTCCACTTTTGTCTTACTTGACTGAGTTGTATTCTACTTATCTAAAAGCTGAGCAAAATTTATTATTACTGCTTACTGTCTCCAGATTTGGAGAGATGAATGCTGCTAGAGACCAGCAAGGCTCCATTGGTCACAGTCCTCTTAATAGGTGCCCTAGTTAAAGCTTAATGCTCTCCAAAGCTGTAAGATTGAATGGTACAAATTTCTAGTAACTACATTTTGAAATTTTATGTAGATTAAGATTCTGAGAAATACTTTAATCATTCTAGCCTTAACCTACCAGAAGCTTTCTTTTGTTCAAAAGAAAGAACCTGCCTGATTCTTGGTTCCCGGTAAAACACACCACACTTCTGAGGCATGATTTACGGCTTCTTTATGCTACATACTTACACTTAATTATCTTTGTGTCACTAAAGTTGTCCCATTCATTTCAGGCTCTGGAATATGCCATTTTTTCCCCGGGGGTTTTCTGATTTGATTTGGGTTTGTTTTGCTTGGTAAACTCTGAGACAAGAAGGTGAAGAAGGAGCAGATTTGTTTAATTTAAAAAGAGAACAGAAGAAGAGAATGAACTGAGCAAATATTTGGACTTTTACCTTCAGAACACAAAAGCTAAAACAAATGGTAATTGGTGAACCTTGGAATTTCAACAGACCTTACCAAGGCAACAAAAATTAGCCCTTATTAAATGAGTGAGGGCTATATCTTTTACAGTGGCTGCATGTCTGTTGGAGCTTTTTACTTCAAGACAGGAGTGCTTTGACTTTGCCTCGGGAAGCCCGCCGGTGGCCATGTTAGTGTCCTGCCAGGCAGCCACTTTGTTTGCTGCTGATCTGAAAGCAGAAGAGAGGTCCAAGCACCATGATGTGGACTTTGCTCCAGAGTTCCATGTGGAACAAGTAAGTTATTGCATCTCTCCTGCCATCCCCCGCTCTCATTCCCATCTCCCATTCACACAAGCGGGTGAATGGGCCTTGAAGTTTTGGAGAAAATAAACTTGAGAAGTCTGTTTATATTTGCTCAGTTCCATCACTCACAAGATGAAATGTCTTCCCTTCTGAGAGTGTTTCACTTGATATATATAATATCAATTATCTTTTTAGACGAATATTGTCCTAGATTCAGTCTTCATGTCTGTCCATGTTCTGTATCAATTTCTCCATAAAAACGTCTTCCCAAAGAAATTCACAGTCAAATTCCTAAGCCCTGAACACTATGCTGTGATTATCAATTGGCTGTTACAGCAGAGGAATTCCCCAGTTATTCTGTAATATACACATTTTCTGGATATAAACATCTTTCAGATTTACACATACACTATGTCACCCTGTACCACATCATGAGGAAGGTCAGTAAACTATGTAAATATTTCAAAAATCTAGTGGTATCACCACAGTCCCTGATGTAGCTACCTGGAATTATTTGAGAAACAGTTCCAGGGATGATATCCAAACTTATTTAAAGTATGCAAGAAGGCAGGTTTTTAACATACCTTGCATGAAACATTACAGCTTTGTATCTTTCAAATAAAAGATTGATATGGGAAAAGCTCGGATTCAGAAACCTACTGGCAATATATATTTGTACCGCATACTGAGGCATATAACTCAAATCTGGTCTCTTATAGTATTTAGGAAAACTGGAAAGTGTTTCTGGCATCCATGAATGGAAATTCAATCATTTCTAGTGAGCTTGGTCAGAAAAATATCTTTCTTCAAAGTGTCTGGGTGTGCCCGTTCATACATGAATTCTGTACTTGCAAGTGTCCACATGTAAGTGTCCAATAACACAGACCTATAAATTCTGAAACACTGAAGACTTCTATGCAAATCAATTTTCCAGTATTCTTGCAGGTTTAAAAAGATAAACTTGAAAGTACTTATCAAAAAAACCTTTGTTTTTTGACCAATTTACTCAGTTTCTGTGTGCAAATTCATGACCAGGCTTTGTAACTTCCACAACCTGCACTGTATAACTATTGTTTGTCCTATACCTAAAAATACAAAAGCAATGGTTTAAAATCAGGGGCAAAAGAGGAAATGTCATTTGAACGAACATATACATTGAAGTAGTGATGGTTTATGTCTATTCTGGTGAATGTGTTTTGTTTTGGGTTGGGTTTTTGCCTTGAAAATACTGTTAAAGCTTCCATAACACAATTAGTAAATGAAAACACGACGTCTGTTTCTTCCCTGCTTTCCACTTTATGGAACTGTGACATAAAATGTACAGGCAGAAGGTGTCAGACACCACTTAATCACTACGGGAGCACAGTGAACTTCCTGCTGAGTGGTGTAATGACTATTCCAGGTGTGCATTAAAGGAGAATCAAATTAACATCAGTCCAACATACTTATTTGAAATACCTCTGGAGAGTTTTTCTATTAGCTATTTCTTTGTCATTTTCTCCAAGTGTCATTAACACCTATGATATATTAGAGTATAGTTTATACATATAAAACTTTATTGGGCATTTTTAGAGAATTGGTGCCAGATAGATTTCTAAGATAATGCCATTTCCACTACATGTTACAAAAGGTCATTGCCTTAGGTAGCTGTGATCCATGGCCTACCAAGCTAGCACTAAATCACAGTCCGTTGATACTGGGAAGAAAATTATAATCACTATTGTCCACCACAAGTTGGAGTGCAAGGAAAATCCCATGGAGTCCATTCTTATCTATGTTGGATATATCACCTTCACAATTACTGAAGAAGTAAAATGGACTGCTCTCGCACGTGGTCAGCTTCACTGGTTCTGAAAACCATGTGCTGGCCAAGATGATAGCAAATGCTGCCACAGGCAAAAAAAATCTATGGCAAACAACTCCTGTGCAGTACCATAATTCTCAGCTAAAGACATCACTTCATAAACAGTGAACCCCCAAAATACCATATCCTACAGAAAATGTTTTGTGGAGTTGCCAGTATGGTCTTGGGAGGATTGTGCTCATGAAAATTCAAATTCAGCAACCTTAGAATGAAACTGAAATTTCAGAATTTAACTTCAAGAGAAACTCTGATTTGGTATTATTTTATTTAAATTCAGTAGAATCCAATTTGGGAAGAAAGAACTTAGGTTACATTTTTAGACAAGTATATATATGTGTGTATGTAGATATATATCATTTATATATATATGTAATTACATTAATCCAACATCTACCTCTGCTGTAACAAATGCACAGAGTTGGGGTTTCAAATATGCTGATAGATAAAACACATCTGGTTTACTACATGGCTTGATTGCTCAAAATGTATCTATGTTTTTACCCTGTGTTCATCATTATGCAATCTGAGCAAGTGTATGTATCATTTACATATGACATTTCTGAGCATTAGTACTGAGAAGAACATGTTTATTTCTTCTCAAAAAAATTTTTGTGGCCTTTAGGGGGCATAGGTCCCTCTCTCATTCTCTCCCCTAGCTCTTAGCAGTGTATGGTTTCTTAAAAACCAAAACTGAAAACAAAACCCCTCCTGAGATATTAGAGTCTGAAAGCTGCAAATAATTTTATGAGCCTTGTGCATTGAAATACCACAATTGGTGCTACATAGCACCTTCGCAGAGTGATAACAACCTCTTTCTATCACTCTCTGTGAGGATGAAGAAAAACAATGAAAATCACTTTCTTCTTCTTAAGAACACTGCCAAATATTTCTGATATATTTTCTATTAAAAACATTTAGATTCAACATCTACTTTTTTTGAAGGTAATCTCATTATTTCTGCTTAAAGTTAATTTTTATTGCACAGTCTGTAAGGCTAAATATGTCAGATGGTCCTATAACAACACAGAAGACATTTGAAAACAGAAGCCAGTTCTGACAAAGTGAGACTATCTTTCTAAGCTTTCTTCTAGGTTAAATCTCACCCAAGGCCTAGGCCTAATCTAGCTAAAATCATTGTTCGTACAATGTGCAACTCTGGCTTTTCCTGACAGATACCCTTATCTGTAGGGAACTAGAATTCCTAGGGTCTGCTTACATGGGGCTTTTTTTGTTAAATTTAATCTAGGTTCATCATTATCATCATTTTGTGAACTGAAAAATGTGCTTTGTTTTCCTTGCAGCAGCCAGGATCCGATACATTTAGCATGCCATCATATAGCCAGACATATCATGAAAGAATAGGTATTTCTGGAGAGAGCTTCAGGTGATACCGAGATCCATCTGCCTCCTCAAGCTGCTCCTGATTCACTCTTATCATACCTAACTTATTCTTAGAAATTACAAACTCTTTAGCCTCCCTCAGTAACCTACTCCAAAAGCTCACTGTATTATTCATGTGGCCTATAGAGGCATGGGAGTGATCTGAAATAATCATTGGCAGACACAAAAAGTAGTGGGGAAACTGAGATGCAGGTATGGCCAAGTGCTCGCCAGCAGTACGCACGAGGCTTAGAAATCATCTGCCTGTTCTCAGACCTTCTCCGTTGCCTTTCTGTATAGACACAGTCAAAAACAAAGCAACTGGAACAGCTTGCACTTTTAGGCAAAAGATCGTCTTACAAAATACTGATCTGTCAGACCCCTGCCAGCAAGGCAGACCTCTGCTGGGTCCCCTTGTTCCAAGCCATCATCACACAACAGACTTCAGAGAAAACTGGTTTATGAAGAGTAAATGCATTTTACTTTGTTCCAGAAAGATGCTGAATAAAAATAGTGAAATAATTAATTATAATTAACTGCCAGAGTCTGAGGAAAGACTAACTTGAGGCTTCTGAAGCAGAAAGTAAAAACAACAACCAGAAAATTCATAAATAAAGCAAAACTTAGAAAAAGAAAAAGTTAATTAAGTAAAGTAATCTCTTTGTCCCTTTGAAACAAATAACTCCACACTTATTGCTGCAGTAGTAAGACAAAGAGATGAAGAATCAACACAAATAAAAAGGAGGAACAAGAAAGAGAACGTAAATGAACAACTTCTGCTGCTGCAATTGTCTTCAGTCCAGGCACTGCATGCAAACCTGAATCCAGCTTGGAAAAGAGATCAGTAAGCCAACAGGTCATTAAAAGAGAAGGAAGACACTTTAAATTCATGCTGCTCATTAAAGGTTTACTCTAACTGCTTCACATTCACACTAGATACAGTCTGAGCTGTGAAAGTAACCTTGCTGTTTGCGGATGGACATCTGAGACAATCAACCCTGCAAAGGGTGTTTACTGAGTAATTTCTTTAATAGATTTGGACTTGGTCCTGAAGCTGAAGGAGGAGAGTATTGGAAAAGACAGTGTGACTGCTGGCTTCTGGTGCTTTCTTTTTCTTTGCTTCTATTTCTTTCTTTTGTGAAGTATTGAAGAGTTTCCATATTTCTACTGTTTATGTCTATGGAGTTTCTATTCAGAAATTTAGTAAAAGGACAGAGCAACAGCATTTTCCTGAAAAAAATCCATTGTCTGGTTTGATTTTTCCTTTTCCTTCTTGCTTCCGCCCCCCCTCCCCCCCCGCCCAATAAATAAAAAGGTTGTCTCTATAGTTCCAAACATAAGTACAGACTCAAAATTTCTGGCAGTGTATTTTTTACCTTTTTTTATTATCCTTTTTTCATATAGATGCCAAATCCATATGGAAATATTTCCATAGGATCCCCCTCTAAAAGCAAATCTGTTGAAGTCTTTCAGTTCCTTATTGTGTTTTGGGTGTTAGTGACGTCTTCATTTACTACAGGAGAATTCAAGAATCCTAACACCAACTCTTAGCCAAGTAAAAAGACAACAATATCATTTTAATACATTGTATTCCACTCACAGATCATCTTTTTTACATCTGTAGGTACAGTCATGTGAATTTGGGTTTTAAAAACTTATCTGATTTCTATCTTTTGTTTTTCAGTAAAAATAATTTTAAAAAAAATCCCACTAAGGTAGTTTATTAGAAGGCAAAGAAGAATTGAGTATTAAAAAAATAAAGGAAAAGAGTGGAAAAATGAATTATAAAACTATAAAAGAAACATGAAAGCAAGTGACATACAATTATTATCTTGGTTATTTAGAATTTGTGGAGGAAAATTGCTAGAAAAATGTTGTGCATCTGGTAAGTCTTTGTCCTCAGCACTGGTGGTGTAATAAAGCAATCAGTTTATATCTTAGTAGTTTTCTCTTACTTCCCAGACAAATTCCAGATCCCTAGAAGTGTAGAGTCACACAAAGAACTGTTGAAACAGGCCAACCTTACTAAGAAAAATGATCTGTGAGAGTTCTCCATGTTTTTTTAAGAGGGCTTGGTGTAGGCACATGATTTTTATGTATCAGCTGTGTATATGGATAGGGGTTCCCATAGCTTTAGGGCTCAACCCACTTGGCAAAACTTGTAGTCACTGGTTAAGTGGGTGTTGCCATTTCTCCAAATTTAACAAAAATATTATGTGAAAATATTCAAAACTGCAAAAAGAAAGACTGTTTAATTTTTATAAGAATCAATGGTGATATCTTTTCCAGACAGATAATTCATCAGCAGGCCTAAGTCTTCCAGGAAAATTTATGCTGTCCAGTTTAAGTTTAAACCAGCTGCCTTCAGTTTTTCCAGAAGCTTCAGGGTGTTTTTAAACACCATTTCAAGAGATAACACAGGATCTACTTTCACTGCACTCACTGTATTTGTCAAGAAATAATTTACAGTAGTCAAACATTTACAGGATACAGAAAAAGAGACAGAAGACAGTGTACATGTCAGTCAGGAGAAGACAATGATGTCATATTAAAACAGGTTGAATATATCATTTGGCAATGAAGTACTTATTTGTTCAAATACTAAAACAAACAGAACAACCAAGTTGTATGGAAAACAAGCAATTTAGACATATACATATGTAGGAAGTTACTTCTGCATCCTTAATGAAATTATTATGTTCAAAGATCTTTTTAATAAAATACCTAATATAAGTTTTAATTACATCTTAAAGATTTTAGCTGATGTATATGTAATACTTAACACAGCTATACCCAGAACATATGAAAACAGATAACTTTTAGAATGCTAAAATGGTCAAAAAGGGTTCGAGGATGGGAAAAGACTTTTTGGTTTTATATCCTCAATTTTCGGGAAAGGAAGACTACTGAAATCTAATTATACATAGCTGTGTCCCTGGGATGAATGCCAACTAGTGGCTCTGTCTCTTATCTTCTCCTTTGACTTTTAGGGCTTTGTAATTATGCCTGTGAAGAATTAGTAAGAAACCTGGCAGTATCGGTTGTATGCTTTAATCTAGACTTCTATTTATTTTCCCTCCGAAATGCTACCTCTGAATCACACCTGTCTTCTCACACTGCCATGGTGGTCCTGGGCTGGTAATAAAAAAAATAAAAATTGTAAGCTCTATTCTTATTTTATTTTGGCCTACTTCCCAACTCTTAGCAGTAAGTTAAGCAAAAACCCAAACATCCATATCCTTTATCCTTTCTCTCATATTCTTTCTGAGACATTTATTCTTTTAAAAGCAAAGAGAGAGAAGTGAAAAACTTCAGTTTAAAATTTTCAGAATAAAAAAAATTCTGTCTCCTGTAAAAAGTCATTTTAACACAAAAAACTTCTTCAGGGTATCAAAGCACGCGATGCTGAAAAAAGTCAGTATATAAAGATCCTAAGAAACAGTCTATAAAACAAGGTATTATGTTCCTTGATTATCACTCTAAGTAAAAATAATTTTAAACTATCAGTACCAAACTGCAGAACTGGCATAAAGTCTCTAGCCACGCACTTTTTTAATCTGTAATACAAAACTTAATTTTCCCCCAAAGAATAAAAACATCAGTACAATTATATTTAATCTGATATCAGTAGAGGTGCTGCTGGTCCCTTATCACCTACATCATAAGAGCGGCTGAAACTGCAACAGAGCTTTGCAAAAAAAAGCATTAGTCTTCTGTGTTTTTATGAACATCTACCATGACTCTTATTAAATGTAGGCTTAAAGAGCTGGCAGTGGCCTATATTTTTGGGAAAACAGTTGTTCTGCCTGCAGTATAGGAATATGATGTGCTTTCAGGAGAAACTAAGGCAGAAACGGGATTGCTAGCGAGTATATGCTCAAATAACCTAATATTCCATTGCCACAAGTAACATGGATCATACAAAACCACAAGTAATACAAACAAAATGTAATATAGTCTAGACGAACAGGAAAAGAGATAGGAAATAGGTGATTGCATCAGCTGTGGCATGAAGAAGCTCTGAGCTGGAGGTGGCCTGAGCTGGGGAATCCATGCGCCACAGCAGTGCTTTGGAAGACGCGTTTTTTCATGTAGGCATATGAAACGAAGGGTCTCTGCACGGATAATCCAAAATCCATATGATCCCACCCTAAGTGATGCAGACTTGACTATAATTTTGCCAATAATCATAGGTGTAATGATGGATTTCCCCCAGAGTATCTCAGGAAGCCCTAAGAAATCTCTCAAGTTGAATCATCATTGACCAGTGCTCTTGATTTTATTTCCATCCTTAAAAATGTGGGTTTCAGGAAAGGTTAATTTTGAGTGAGTGTAACTGGGAGCATTTCAGTGTCTTCAGTTAAGTTCAGCACATTTACAAAAGCAGAGAACTGGTCATCGAACACAGATCTACACTCTTGTGCAAAGGGAAAATAGACTTCAATAACATCCTTTTTTTAATATAGCATCCTTCCCCACCCTTTATCTATGTAGCTGTAACTGAATTCACAAGGAATAATTATTCTGTGAAACTAATACAGCTAAGACAATTAGAAAATTAAGACTCTGTTTCCAGAAAGATGATCATAAAGAGGAGAATTTCTGCAACATGACAGTTCAGAGATCCTGGGTGGAGGTTCTTACAGCAACTCCTCAGGGAACCCTCTCAGAAAACTAACAAAACCCCTAGTCCTCAGAGGTAACTGTATGAAAATAGCTGGATTTTGAAGATTGCAAAGGTTCTCACTCCATTTGTTATTCTCATGAAAGCCTTGTTTCCTCTCTTTCTATGTCCCAAGTTTCAAGGAAGGGACACCAGAAGGTAAAGGAGTGCACTGCATTCTACTAAAATACTGTTTTCTGGAAGACTTCGTTCATACAAAACAGGCAAAAACATATAATTAATGACAATATCCTAATAACGGACACTGCTATGTTTTCTTTCCCCTAGCTTTCCCCTTTACGTAGCCATGTTCATCTGCCAGTCAGCTATTCAAAAGGGAAAATTCATTAGAATATGCTTTTTAATGCATCCAATGAGATCATATTCATTACTATTCTTGGTAGCTATTCCAGCAATATAAAGCAGACATCATGCTGTCTTACCCTTCTCTGTTATGCTTGGGGCCCTATTGTGTTATTAAAGCAGTGGAAAGTAGTAAAACCACACCTATTTTTATGGTCATATAAAATATTGATCTCTGCTGGATAAAGATTTCCATTTTTAATGTATTACATAACATTCCTGACTTTAGTGGTGGAGTTTACAATTCAGGTTATTTGGATTTATTTATATTTTTCATGTGAAAAGGGAGTTTCTCTTTGGTTTCTGTAAAAACAGCAAAACTGTTGAGACATCTACATCTTCTGGACTCAATAAAGAGCCAAAATGTTCATTTAATCAAAAAAGCAGTTCTCATTTCTTAACTGGTGTATTGGTAAGCACAGTTCTCCTCAGTTCCCAGGTATAGGTAAGTACCTTATCTCCATTCTGGAAAAAGATACAGGTATGCACCATTTCCCAGGAGTCTGATTTCTGTAGAAAAGTACCTCAACATCTCAAAGTAATACCCAGGATCAGGGGACCAAGCCTATGAAGCACGCCAATGAGGTCATAGACTCACTCAAGTACAGTTCTCATAAAAAGTATATCCTAGGTTTGGAAGACTTCAGCCCTGCTTCTGACACTTTTTCCTCCTTTGATTTTTGTGACTTTTTTCCCCTTTCACGTTTGATCTGTTGATTTAAAGCTGGTACTTGACACATGTTAAGGACATGTTAAAAAAAAAGAAGGGAAGGGAAGGGAAGGGAAGGGAAGGGAAGGGAAGGGAAGGGCAAGGATATTTTAAAAAGGATTTTATTGCAATTAAATGCATTTTTTAAAAAGAATTGCACAGCAATTCAGAAGGGAATTGAAAAAAAGCTAATGTTACTAGTGATTTTTGTTAACATTTTTAGCAGTCCTTGAGTCAAGACAAAATAAATCATGTTTTTTTGCTTATCAATAATTTTACTAAAAGACTTTTTACTCCTCTTTGGTTATGGTTTCGTCTTTTCCTCGGTCCTTTATTTCTCACAATCCTAAACAATATTCTCCTTCTTTTCTCATTCCTGTATCCCCCAAACTTCATTTTTTTTTCTCTTAGCTTGCCTAAAGCAGGCACTAGCGGGAGAACTAATCATTAAATTAAGTGAAATGTCTGTAGATGTGGACTACCTGAAACAGTGTAAATCAAATTATCTGAGGCAGCAATGTACATGAGAAATACAAATTAGATCAAGAGGGAACTCCGCACAACTTTTGTAGAAAAATGTTATACAATCCTGCAATTAATAGCTATTTTGGAGCGGGTGGGATTATGAGATGCTGATGGCTTTTTGTCCTCTAAAATTCAGATTGACAGAAAGCCTATGCTAAGTTTTCTCCAGTTCAGAAATGTTTTAAAAAGTTATGAACATCTGTATTGCAAACCTGGTGAAGTATTATGAGTAACAGGCAATCTGTGTGGTAATGTTTGACTAAACTCAAAATTCAGCCTTTGGTCAGGCCCAGAGCCCAGCTTTTCTGAACACCGTTCAAGTACCTAGGGAAAAAGCCCTTGCCTCTCTGTGCTTGCAGCCGAGAACACCTGTATTTCTTGATTCTCTCACATAGATTAAGGATGGAATGAGTTAAATAATCCCACTTGGCAAGTGGACCACAGATGCAAAGAGTCTAGTAAAGGCAATGATAAAAATCTTCACACTCTAAAGTATGTGCCCCTTGTAACTCATTCCTGATCCCCTGATCAAGCTTTTGGAGCCTTTTTGCACTACAGGCTCCCATTCAGCCAACATCAGACGAATGCCAGGAATCAAATTATAAAAATGTCAAAAGTGATTACTGGTCTGTAACCCATGATTGAGTCTATTGATAATATACAATGACAAGCAAGGACTTAGAGATAATTTTTGTGGAGAATTGGCCTCCTCTGTGTATTCTATTTGTTTTCTCTGTTAGTTTTTCCATATTTACATGCTCCCTTCATGTGGCTTGCTCATGTGTACATAATGAGTGTAGGCTGTGAGCTCTGTAGGGTGAAGCTACTTTTATAGAAGATTAGGGTCTAACCATGATTTGTAGCTGTACTGCAAGGAAACTAAACATGATTAACAAAAAAAAAATATATTATTGAACTTTTCCAACTTAAGACCCAAGAAAATTACTTAATAGGCTATTCTGTTTACCAATTGTAGTATAACCACAGTTATATTTTTTTTTGTCCTCTGACAAGTATATTCCTGCAAATGCCAGTATTCTAGAAATACTATGATAAAGGGCAGGTATTTTGGATTTCTTCATGTTATTTTATGTGTTCAACCCAATGGGATAAAAGGAATTTTTAAATCCTGCAATATATGTCTGGTTCTTTACATAAAACTAAACATCATATAACTGCATCTAAGGAATTTACAAGGCAAGTGGGAGTTTCAGAAACTTGTTCTGAGATAAAGCTGTCATGTTCGGCAAGAAAGATAGTTCAGTGCACACATACGTGGTGGAAATGGGATGGTACATCTGGAATATGTCCTCATGCTTATTACAATATAAAATACCACTTTTGTACTGACTGTGTTAAAAACCCTGTAACATCAAAGAATAATTTGGAAGAAGATCATTTCTCGGAAAGAATAGTTTACTGAATATGGAGCTTAAGTCCCAGGAAAAAAAAGCAAGATGAGAAAGGAAGTTCACAATACCTTGTAATGTATTTACTTTAGGTCACCTAAACATCCCTTCTGTTCAGAAATAACCCCTTTTGAATAAGCTTGATTTGCCTATATTGACTATATTTATTCCCTTTCACTGTATATTCATCAGAGTACTCATTTCTATTTTTTTGAAAACTGACATGGAAGAGTCTGGTAACAATATGTTTAATTTTATTTTCATATTTTTTACAGTGTCCATCTTGTAGAACATGACTTTGGAAACGACAGTGGTGGAGAGCAGGTCAAAAGGACTCTGGGACAGTCTGGAGCAACTCTAGCGCAATGGGTTCTCCTGGGGGGTGATGGTAGTATAAATAATAATAAAATGCTAACAATTCTGCCTGCCAGGCTTCCTTCTTCAGGATATTACTGCAGTGCATCTGAATGTGCTTTGACCGGGCCAATGCTTTTTGCTTCCCTATTCTGGGAACTATTTGTTCCTTCCTAAACATTTGTGACTTTCCATTTAGACAGACATTAAATGATTGAACAGATTTAACCTTATTTTTGGTCAGCAAAAGTCAATGAATTGCTGAAGATTTCTTTTTAATTCTTGGTTTCACAGAAGCTTCAAATCTGCCAAGAGAAAATACTATATGAAACTTTCCTTCTGAAATCTTGGGAAAGCCATGCCTTTAGTCATTCACCTAAGTGTTAAGAAACCATCCAGATGCGGTTGCAGTAAAATTTATAACCAGAACCTACCTTTAATTAAAACCTTACTGCAACAACAGAGAAACAGTGGGCTTTTCCATCCAGCCAAGTGGAATCTGCTCATTCTGGTTTATAATTCAATTTTTATAGTGCCCTTTTCAGAGGAGACTCTCTTCTCTTTCCTGTCTGTCTTCGATTATAGCTGGGCTGGTGCCACTATCACGGTCTGTGCGCCGCAAGACCAAATCTGAGTTTACGCAACCGAAAAGAGCTGGTCCAGCTCCTCAGTCACTCCAGACTTGCATCTGACAGCACTCTGGAAGCACAGATCTTGCACAAACTGCCAATAAAAGCCAACCTTCCCAAATGCATTCCTTTAAAAGCCACTATTGTTCTCATTCATGACTGAACAGCTCAGCCTTCATTTCAAATGAAAAAAGAAGTCCAGGCTGTGTTGAACAACTTCCAGACGTTTCCTCCAACCTCAGAGCACTTCAATCCTATCATAAGGCTTTCGTGCATGGTACCCCTGAAATGGGTATGGTTGTTATTCTGTCTGATAGGACAAAATCTCTCCAATTAATGCCAGCTTGATATTTCTTTAATCTTTTAAAAGAAACTTTCTGTATGTATTAACACACAGAATTGGAAGGGCAGAGTAGTAAACACACGCAAGGCATAATTTTACTGGCAGACAACTAGGTGATGGATTAAGTCTGGTGATGCTTCAGCTTCTTCAGTAATAAGCCATTTTTATTGTGATCCCACATTGTTTTTCTAAGTCACATTCTGGGCTTCAAAACAATGCAAATGGTTATAATTTATTTTCATTTTACTCGAAATTATGCTAGAAAAACAATCAGCTTCAGGAAGATGTCATGAATGGACATTTTTTTAACACAAAGACATCTAGATAGCCCTTTTCACCTCTATCTTGATTATGTTTCTTGATTTATCCTTTATTATAATTACTACCTAAAAATATGCTACCAACTTACAGTGTGCTAGAAACGAAGAAGAGGGCATGGTACTTACCCAGGAGACATAGCAATCTAAAACACAGGGCAACTGCACAGTTATATTGGTGAGCTATAAGGCAAACCTCTGCCAAAATACATATATATGTATCTCAATAAATTTGTATTTTACTTCAACTGTTTCCATATCTTGATACTTTTATATTAGGAAAAGAAACATAGGGATATAGATTACTCATATTATCTGATATAAATTTTGATTTGACACATATAAAGTAAAATGACACTGGTTTCTCTGCAATGGACCAGCAGAGATAGAAATGCCCAATATCCACAGATAGATCAGACAGACTTTGACACTTTGCTTCCCATTGGAACAGGGAACAAAGCACTGAGGCCTTCCTCCACAGCACAAGGCCAAGATTAGGTCGATACAAATACAATAATCCAACCATGTGAGTAGGAAAGCATTTACGGGAAAACAGTAAGTTGAAGGGTGTCTTCAATCTTTCAATCCCTACTTCTGATGCATAAGTGCCTTTTACTATGAGGAAAACCTCCTTAAAAACCAGAAGCCTCTGCTAAAGGTGAGTCCAGGCACAGTTTTTCATTAAGCACGGCCCATGGAGGATATAAAGAAAACAAGGTTCTATTGAGCACACTCCTGGACAGAATTAATGTTCTCAGTGTGGGAGCACTGGAAGTCTCCTTCCACCAGGAGTGATTCAGACCCATGAAGCCAGGGTGGGAGTATGCCTCAGGCCCTCCAGTGAAGCTGTGTATAAAAATCACTTAAGGCTTACTCTAAGAGGAAACATGGAGAGATACAGCGAAAGTGTGAATCCATAGCACACTGATTAGGACCTTCATCTGAGGGGCAGAAGAGCAGTTATTGCTTTATTTTCTGGATCAGGTTGCAAAGTCAAATCCATATCCCCAGCAAAGAGCATTCCTATGAAATGCACAGACACCTAAACAGAAGATCCATACAGCTCTGGATGGTGAGCTACTTGAGATACCTAGTAGTAAACATCTTCACTAAAAAGTTGGCCCACTGAGACATCATGTTCTCCCAAATCATCCATGTTTGTCCCAGTGAATAGAGGACCTATCCAGGCTGTCTCTGGGATCTCTTTCAGCAACTAGAATTAGCTGCTGAAATAAACTTTTTACACAAAATGAAGGAACTGGCATCCCTGATATGTAATGGCCTAGTGGTACAGCATGTATATGGGAAGCCATAAAGAAGATTAAACCAGCTTTTCTTACATATTGTAAGTAGCACTAATTACTGACAAGGAGAGGACTTTCCTCTAGTACAGCCACTGGAGAGAAGGTGATGTTGGTTCAAACCTTAACAAGCAAATAGGAAACTGAACTGAATCCTGCATAATCGGATGAATTTTCTCTCCACTGAAATACTGGGAAAGTGAGGAGCCTCTACTTTGGGCACAGTCTTATTTAGTCTAGATACTCAGAACACAGCTGTAAAACCAGTCCTTGGACATTACCTCAGAGTGTTGATTGACAGTCAGCTGAATATGAGCCAGCAGTTTGCCCAGGTGGCCAGGAAGTCCAACAACATCCTGGTGCTTATCAAAAGTAGTCTGGCCAGCAGGAGCAGGGAATTGATTGTCCCCCTGTACTCGGCACTTGTGAGGTAGTACCTTGAGTACTGCATTCAGTTTTGGGCCCCTCACTACAAGAAAGACATTGAGGTTCTGGAGTATGTCCAAAGAAGAGCAACAAAGCTGGCGAGGGTTCTAGAGAACAAATCTTATGGGGAGTGGCTGAGGGAACTGGGGTTATATAGCTTGGAGAAAAGGAGACTGAGGGGAGACCTTTTATTGCTCTCTACCACTGCCTGAAAGGAGGTTGTAGAGAGGTGAGGGCCGGTCTCTTCTCCCAAGTAACAAGTGGTAGGATGAGAAGAAATGGCCTCAAGGTGAGCCTGGGGAGATTTAGATTGGATATCAGGAAAAAATTCTTCTCTGAGAGGACTATCAAGCATTGTAACAGGCTGCCCAGGGAAGTGGTTGAGTCACCATCCCTAGAAGTATTTAAATGATATGTAGACGTGTCACTTAGTAACATGGTTTAGTGGCAGACTTGGCAGTATTAGGTGATCTTAAACGTGTTTTCCAACGTAAACGAAACTATGATTCTATGATACAGATTACTGTGTCCTGCTGGGACAGTCATGGACTAAATGCACCTACACTGGTTTGGCAGTGGACTTTACATGCCTATGAGATAAGGTGGCAGCCAAAAGAGAATTTTGTGCACGTCATGAGCATGTGATGTTAATTTAAATTTTTTCATGGTAAGGAGATGAAAGTTGGTTGGGAAAATCCATACCCAATGGGATGAATAAGATCTGCTATCCTAACCTCTCCAAAAGAATAATATAGTAAGGCATTGTCTGTCTCCACCTAAATTTAGCATGAATAATCCTTATTGTTTTTATTTAGTGAATTAATGATTACCTTAACCAAACATCCTCTTCCCTCTCACTGTTTTCTTCCCTATTGCCTGTTTCACTTCTACATCTGGGAGGAAGCATCCCTTGGTCCCACAGGGCTGTCCACCAGGTCACAGTGCACTCAGTGAGTGCCCCTCACCCCAATTTGAATTGAATACACATATCTTTGAGGTGCCAGAAGCATAAAATACATGGGCAATGCTAAATAAAGATTTGGCAACAGGAAGTGGGGGAGAGAGGGAGGAAGTCTGTCATGAAATAGCAGCTGAGAAGCTATTCCCTTCATCCCTCTCCCTGCTGTCAGGAAGAAGGAGAGACGCTTAGAGTGTTTTTCTATTCAAAACACTCATCCCTTATATTACTAGAAACGGGTATCTGATAAACACATTTCTCTAAGAGCTCCATTTCTCTTCCTTGCTTCTTGTGTCTAGGCTCTCGTCTAGGTACTAGAATGGAGTAAAGTCCCTCTTTCTCCCTGCTGCTGTTCCTCCATGCACATGTCCCCTGGCCACTCTTCCGTTGGAGCACCCTTCAGCAGCTCTGACTGAGGCTCCCAGGTCACCAGTATGTGTGCAGGACTGGCTTCTTTCAGAAAAACCTGGTGACATAGGGTCAGCCATTCTGCACACAAACCCCTGGAAGGTCCTAATGTGTTCAGCATGTGCAAGATGATTAAGCTCTCACTACAGGGAAACATATAATTGTCTGCGCATAGTTGGAGGCAGTAAGAAGAGAGTTATTAAACATGGTATGAGGGAGTTTATTAGGAGTAATAGGACAGAATTGAGAAAGCAAACACTTGAACATATGGAAAAACTGCCTGACAATGAGGTCAACTCTTAAGTACGAAAGGGTAGCATAAGGAAGTGGTAGAAACCACATTTAAAATTAGATTTAACACAAGAAAATGTGCTGTGGGGAACATGCCTGCCCTGGCAGAGACATGTGCTGACTGATGGGGTAAATCTTTTCTCTCTGCACCTAGCATTCCCGGATCTGAAAGCAGGTCCAAGTACAGCAGACCCAAACTACACATTTTGAGGCTTCATGCCATCTCTGCTACAATCAGCAGAAAAATGCTATCTTCTTAATATAAGTTACGAGCTTCTGGAAATTGTAATGGAGTTGAAAGTCAGGGAGAAGATGAGGAAAACAAACAAAGCCATTTTTGCACTGATAAAAGCCAAAGAGCACCTTAGCAGGACTGTAATAGTTATATATTTCCAGACTTGCCATCACCTGTGGCTTTGTCAAAGATTTTATTATGCATCTAGCATTTTCTGGATTGAGAGGGGGCTGAAAGGAAAGTAAGATATGTGATATTAAAAAAAGAGTTCTTACAATTATGTCCAGGGTGTAGGAAGTGCAGGCAATGTGCTTTGCCTTTCTTGCTTTCAGTGCAAGGGGAAGAGAGCTGTCAAGAAAGTCTGGGTTGGTTATTTTTACAGACACACAACTGTTGCTAAACACGGCACGTAGACACCACCGACTGGAAATACCCACCCACCACCTACGTATTTATTGTGAAACCAAGGCAATAGCAGAAGGCACCAGTGCTGCTGTTATCAAGTCATCTGGGAACGCCAGAAATCCCCACGTCCTTTCAGCAGCTGGGGGACTCTGCAGCTCCAGCTAGGCAGAAAAATCTCAGTTCTCAGCTGATATGATAGCGCATATACGGGTCTAAGAAGTCTTGAATTAACTGTCAGACATTGCCTCAGGACACAAAGATGCATAGATTTTTCCTTTCTCTTTTTTTTTGTAATCTCTTCACTTCATCCCACACAGCAGTTTCAGTGAAACCCAATAGGTCACTGGTGAGTTGCTTCCTACAACTCCTGTTCTCTTCCTGTGCAGACAGTCTCAAATGGAGCAGCTAAATCAGGTTTAAGTGTCTGGCATGCAAATACCAGAAAAGCACAGAGCTTTGTGTGGATATATTAATTGGCGTATTGATTTTAGTGACTGAATATCCCTTTCAGGAGATAGACATGAAAATGGCTAAGGCTATAACTACAATTCAGTATTTTTGGAGGATATTGTAGTTTTAGAATTAGAGATTTATATTTTTGAAAAAATATTTCTCTTGCTCTATTTTATGCTATGTTGCAGTTTTACACTCTCACATATGGACTCTGGGGGTGTCTTTGGACTCCTGTACAATTTTTATGTACAAATCAAAAGTATTTCACTGTGTAAACACGCAACCAGCTGAGGCCAAATGGAACCATATCTGTTCCCAACCACCTGCTCTGTCTCAGAGTCCCTACAAAGCAATTACATAGCTGAATATAATGTCTATGGAATTTGATGCTTTTTCAGTACAAGATTTTGGCTAAAAAATTCTGAGTTTATATTTATCACCATTACTTTTACAGACTTTGGCAGTATTACATGAGGAAATCAAGCAAGATCAGTTTAATTATTTAATCCAAATGATATACAGGTTTGTAGAAAATATTGTAAGTAAAATGCCGTGGGGAGTTACTAATCAATATATCCAAAATGACAATGGCAGGTGGAAGCTAAAAAAGCATTTAGAAAATGGTCTTAAGAATTCTGAAGCTGTGGAACTTCACTGTTAAAAACCCCAATAATACTTACATTAAACTGAAACATTGTTCTCGATAATATTTCTACTCACATACATAGTCAAAAGAAAATCAGGAAATACTAGAAGTTTGCGTTTGCTCTTCTGTAAGTGAGAGAAAAGAGCAGGGTGTGTTTATCTCATTCTTTTGAGTTATGCGTTCAGTCAGCCTGTAATTGCAATGAATTTTTCTTTGCTACTGTGCAATCTAAAATACTTTTCTACATCTATGTTCCAGATCTGGCCTCTGATGTAGGTGTCAAGATGTGAAATTAGTTGCTCTTAACCACTGTGGAACAGGTTCTTAGAAGGTTGTCAAGAGTTATCTCAGCTGTCCTGAATTCTTTGGTGACTCAATTCCATCATATTTCTTGCTTTACATTTTAACATAGCTGTATGTGAATGAAAGGTACATGGTGCCTTTTTTCCACTGTGCTACTGTGTCAGGCAGCATTACCAAGGGATCAGTTAAAGAAGAAAAAGGCTTTGGAGGTCAGGGTCTTGGATGGCAGGCTTAAATTAAACATTTAATTGAGTGACCCTCAGCAAGTCATTTCATTCTGCACATCAGTTTTCTCTTATGACTGTCATTTGCAATATCCAGGACACTGAGATTTCTGGGTGGGTGGCACTGTTATTAATTATTCGCATGACTCACATCCAAGAGCCCCGGTCACAGAGTCAACCCATCTGCGTTGAACACAGTACAAAACTGACAAACACACATACACAGATGTAAAATCGTGTGTTAGGGACAAAGTAACAATAATCCATAATGCAAACAACACTAACATTAGCTGTCTTCCATGACTCTTGCACTAGAAAATCCTGAAGGAAGCAGAGCTTTGAAAACAAGACAAATAGATGAAACATCCACTAAAAATGACTTAGTCACAACAAGTTCCCTGCCCACCAGCAGATTGTTTTGAGAAGCTGCTATCTGGAATATTTGAGGCAAAACAGCTGTTTCCAGCTACTCTCCTCCACAGTGAGCTCTGCATAGAAGGCGTATGGAGAGGATACATGCATAGGCAGCTAGTGCCTATATGATGTCACCCTGAACCAATATATCATCCAAGTTTTGTTTTATTTCATAAGGCTTTTTTCATTAACAAAACCAAATGTCATATTCTGTTATCCTAGTCTTTACCACAAAAGGATTATAGCTGTCTAGTTTATCAGGGTTCATTTTTTTGCTAACAATGCCCACATTTCCCTCTTTTTACAGTTTGGTAAGACATTAATCTTGATTGTCTGTTAATCAGTCCAAGGGCTTTAACACTTCATACTTTAGGCATGGAAAGCGAAAGAACTGTCAGCATGATATAATTAAATTCTCTCTCATTGACCCTTAAAATCTTTAACAGCATCTCTTGCAGTCACATAATTACAGTAAATTGCAAGGAAAGCGTCCAAATTCAGTCAGATCTCCTGAATAGTAACTACCTTCTGCATTCCTGAACCCACAGCTGTTAGCATTGCTGTCGAGATATATTTAAAGAACTTTGAAAGAGTAACAACTATATAAGCATAGCAATACTAGGTAGAAAATCCTACTTACATCATTGGTGATTTGTTAGATATTGGAGACCTCACTGCAAAAAGTTTCCATTTTCCATTCAGAACGAAGTGTCTAGGATTTAATCAAAATAATTTACTAGATATTGTCTCTCTGATGTACTTTCTCAGTAACCAAATCTACATAAACAGATATCAACTGCAGATGTTCCTGATTAGAGATATTCCAGTATTGATGTCCCAGACAACAAGTTACAGAAAAATGAATGCCATCTCAGGCCATTTAGAGCTAAGTTTCAGGAACAGAGATATGAAAAATTAAATTTCAAAACCAGTTTTAGGACTGTCTGTCATTCTCACAGGCACAGAAAGAACATCAGGGTACTGATTGTCTGAGTCCTGAGACAGTCCACTGATTATGTCTGAGATAGTGCCACCTGATATTGTGGTTGCAAACAAATTAAGATTTTTCTTTTTTTGGTATTTGCTTCAGATAACAAACTCTCTGAATCTCTCTGCATATATAGGATTGCACGGACAATTTTGTACTGACACCACCAAGGGTTTTGTTTACGCAAATGTTGACAAACTTGTTGACAATGCAGAACTTCCACAGGGTGACAGCCAGGATCCCCATTACACACAAACATTTACACCCTCCCAAATCATTATTTAAAATAACTCTGAGAAGACATGGGTTTGCCACCTGCATCTTCTGCTGGTCCATTTCCTGGGTATTGATTTACCAGGAATTCCTTCCCTCTCTGAGTCCTTCATGCAGGACTGACCATCCACAACTAGTTCACTGAGCAAGTGAAGGGGAGGCCCTGCATTTTAAGGGACCTCACTGTTGAGCGAGAGCAGCCACCCTTCTGATTCACACCAGCAAATCTCTGTTCTCCATAAATCTGATTTCCCTAGACTTTCCTGCTGATCAAAGTATCACCCAGCGATAATGCAGAGCAGAAATTGAGGCTTCTTGGCTGCTGCATGCAGACATGACAGCACTCAAGGTTAACAGATGTTTTCGCTTTATCAGAAAATGATCTCAGCTTCCACCCTCTAAATTTCTCATAGTAGAGGAAAATCAGACCAAATCAATGCAGCAGATATTTGAGCAGTGGGAGGAGAGCTGCGTTTCCTTTAACCTCGGCACCATCAGGAGCCCCAGCCAGCTCTGGCACCTCCGTCTGCCCTTACTGCTGTGAGCATTTAGGATGGGCAAAAGCCATTTTCCTCTCTGTCTTATTCCACGACGTGTTCAGGGCAGTTTTCAAAGCTGTTATATGCTTCCCCAGCCAGACATAGCAGCTGGGCCTGAGGCCAGGAGTCCGGCTCATTGTCCAGAAATGTGATTCTGATTTGGGCTTTGCGATGGGTGAGGGAGCTGCACTGAGCTTCCTCAAGGAAGAAAGGAGTTTGGCCAAACCCTTTGTAACACAATGCAAGCGTAAACCCCAGAGCTGGAGAACGTATAGTGATAGAAGGAGCTTTGGCCAGCCTCATTTATATCACTTGCAGCACTGCTATGAGTTGCAGCTGTACCATGACTGTATTGCCTGTAAATGCTAATAGATCATCGCTGTGTTCACAATTGTGAAAGGGCACAGGAACCCTTTGACATATGACCAAGAGTAAATGGTTCGCACTGACCTCACAGCTGTTTGCCTCTACTTTGGAACAGGATTAAAAGTACATAAAGAGCAAGGAAAGGGGCTCCGTGCTGGTATCCTGCTTCTGTGGAGCCCTTCCCCTTGGAAACTAACTGTGGAAGAGCAGAGAGACATGCAAGCGTCCCTTCTATGAGCACTCGTTCTTTGCAGACTCAGTGGGATCTTAGGTGGATGGGGACAGTGGAACTCAGTAAAGCAGGCTGCCGAGGCTTGGCAACACAGCTTTCACTATTCGAGCTGTTTGCATTTTGTTTATTTGCTTGATTGTTATATGATTATATAAGCAATCTGGTTCTAATTATTTATTCCTTATCCTTTCAATTTCCTCAGGAAAGAAAGGAACAAAAGACATTTATTAAGCAAAGAGAGGAACCTGAAGTATTTCCAAGGTCTTCTGTCCTACAGCCTTAGGACTAGAGGAGAATAAGTTACCAAGTGTACAATTACAAACTACAACTACTACAAAAGTAGTTAGGATACTGAGAAAGCAGGGATATGTGTTTTCTAATTAGATGGGTTTAGATTGCAGAGAAACAATCTCTGGTGCAGGGATGGATCCCAATACTCCCTACCAGGCTCCAAAACCCTGAGTTTTTGCTTGCTTTCTCATCCATTCACACTAGAACCTTGCCCCTATAATATCAGATCGCTTCAAGAAAAAGTGTGGTCAGGAGCTCTGTGAAATCAAAGCTCAGAAAGTAAGTGGTGGTCTCTGAACGTCTGCTTCCATTTTTTTTTGTAAGTAATCACAGTAGCACCATTTCCTTGGGAGACTGTGCTTGCAGGGTTACCTGTGCCAACCTGTAAAAGAGGATTTGAGGCTTTCATTCTCAGACTGAGACATCTAATAAGTGCATCGACGTGTGTCTGCCTAAGCTCAAAAGAGGAGAGGAAATTCAACCTAACGACAGCAGCTTGCGTATTATTTCCAACAGGAGCATTTATTTGCTTTTTCAGATACACACCTAATTTTTGTCAGTTTTCCAGTCTTCCAGTAATTCGTACTACATGAGCCTACCACATGGCTCATTTTGCCACTTCTAAAGCCAAGAAGCAACCATTTAACTGCACTGGCCCTGTGAGCAGGCAGAGCGGCATTTCGGAGAATTGGGACTCTCTTTCCTCAGTCACAGAAATCTCTAGGAAATTCACAGCTCCATGTCTGCAGGCTCAGTCTTTTGTGAGAGGCATCCTCTCAGGAATCCCACTTACCTCTTCTCAAGCCATTGGGATCTTCTTCAACTTCGTAGGGTCCTAAAAAAAAAAGATCTTTCTTTTCAATTTGCCAGGATGAGACAGGATCTGGATGTTACTGTAGGTAGGATATGAAATTTTATGCTTGAAAAAAAAAGGTCTTTATGTAGAGCAAGTACAAGATCTGGATTCATTTACGCACTAAGAATGTAGTTCGCTTTTTCTAAGCTTATTGCATTTGATTTTTGAGTCTCATTTAAAAATCTTTCAAATAATTGCCCTATAACTTATGCTGCTCTTTGCTTAACGCCTCCTGACCTGTACTGCTGCCACCAGACTATCATTCTGCAAACAAGGGGGCACAGCAGTTCTTTTGTAGGAAGCCCAGAAAAGGGATAGAGAGACCAAGCAGATAGGAAACAGAGCAGAAGTTATTTTAGTACTCCCAGAAGGGTTTTGTTCAGCTAATAGCAAAAGCTTGTTCCTAGTAATTAGCTGAAAAGCCAGTTGCTTTCTTACCCCTTCCTGTAATTTTTCTGGTGTTCTCTCCATCTCTGGCGACAGAAAAAGTTTTGATATCCCTGGCTCTAAATGATTTTCTCTTCTCTCCTGCTACAGGATTTCTAGATAATTTTATCCCAAGAGTACTGAAAAACATAAATTCTCACATGGCAATCAAAGCTCTTAAGTACACGAATGTACTGCTACGCAAAGGTACCAGGCAGACACATTTACCTGTAGGAGACATCACATAGGTAGCAATAATATAAAATCTCACTAAAAAAAAATTACTACAGCTAACGAGATTAAGCTGTTTATTTATACTAGAAAACAAACTCAAGCTTACAACTCTGGTGCTGCACAATGGATAACTGATACCTAATAAGTATGGTTAGTTTTTTACAGGAAAATCTGTGAGAGTGGAGAGAAGGCTGTTGTAATGTATGTAACTACAGTAATATATATGTTTATTTGTTATCCACAATATAATAAAATAGTATTCATTAAAAGTGACCAGCAGAGAGAGAACTGCAAGGAGAGGACAAACAACTGAGCATTTACAGCCTCCAGAGCAAAACAAACCGGGGGATCCCAGCAGAGCAATTACCCTACTAAACTGACAGCTGCAGCCACCAGAAAGAGGAGCCCTGCCTACTGAAGTGAACAGGATCCCACCGCTGCGAAGTGTGGTGGGGTGAGATGGTCTCCCCACAGGGGATGGGGATTTCTCTGTAGACTGACATACGCCAAAAGAACAGGCCTGCTAAAAACACATTAAAAATATTTTCCCTTTCTAAGGAGGTTGCTTCTTCATCCAAGAAGAGGCAAATGAAATGTCTCCATTTGAGTCCTTTCAGCCTGTTCCTTTTTAATTCATTTTGGCTTTGTGACAGCTTCCCTTTCCTTCCCCGTGGCTGCTTTGCCTCTTCCCCCAGCAAGCTGTCAGGGCTCTGCTTTCTCTCTCTGGCTGCTATTTAACATCTCTGTGCAAACCCCAGACCACAGGCTCTACCCCACAAGTCTTTGCTTTTTTCTTTTTTTTTTTCCCTTGGACCGTGCTTACAGACTCTCATCTTACTAAAATACAATGGAAAAAGACCACTCCTTATTTTGGCTCCCATATTTATGCTACTGTTACAGAAGTGGTCTGTTGAAAGACAGGAGAGACGTGCAGGCATTGCGGTTTGCGTGTAGCACGGTGGGATGCTTCGACACCTCCACCACAAATGCACCTACTCCAAACACCCTCTCGGGCTGTGTGTTTGCAGCCAGCAGGTACCCACAGGTGGAGGCTACCCCTCTGCGGCAGCCAGCAGGTCCCTGTCCCTCTGCTCCTCCGTGCTGTCATGTCTCCCTGCCCCACATCCTCCCCAGCACTACCTCATCTGCCTCCTTCCATTTTACTAACACTGGTTTGCTGGGGTAAAGTTATCAAAGAATTTTAAGTACTAACTTGACCCTAGGACATTTACAGCGACTGCTCGTGGTAAATGCTGGATAACCACCTGGAAGGTACTAAGCCTTGACTCAAGTGGAAATCTGTGACTCAAGGTGCCAGACTCCCTGCAGCATACTGTCCGACAGCATGCAAATATCCAGAGTACCGCAGGTCTTCCAGAAAATTTTTACCCACTACTTGGACACTGTGGAAAACTTAGGCTGAAAAAAGGTCTGCAGAAGCTCTTCATTGGAACATGGCTCTCTCATTGGACATGAGGATGACGCATTTCCAGCCTGTTGAATCACACATTTTTAATGATCATGTATGGGACCTGGGGACAAAAACATTTTGATGTATTAATAAAAGTTTTTCTTGTCTGTGAAATCATGTGTTGAAGTGTTCTTATGAATCACTTTGTCCTTAATTTTTCTCCCAGCTACTTCTCTGGGAGACTGTTTAAAGTGAAAACCAGAAATTTTGATTCAAGTTTTTTTTTTTCTTCAGAGTACTGGTGAAGCACTTTGGTGCTAGCTCAAGCACCATACTTTTTTCCCTTCCCCTCCCTGATTTATACATAATCATTGTTTCATTCAGTTAAAATGGAAATATTATTATATTAATCCACTATGACTGACTTAAGGGAGATAGACTTGCAGACATGGGAAGAAATTTATTTATGAAGTGCTTTGAAACTCCTAAACTATTACTGAAGTAATCTTTCCAATCTTATTACTGCGTTCAAGTATAAGCCAAGTTTACAGGTGCCAGTAATGTGATGACAAATCTATTTTTCAGTGATTAAAGGCAACCTAAAAGGATAACAGAGCATATCAACATCACAGCCACTGTAAATAACATCAGAGCTACCTGTATGACCTTGACACACCTGAATAGGGAGTCTTTACTGATTTCTCAGTTAAACAGCTGCATAGTTTTCATCTGAACAAACCTACGATTGCCACTCTAAGTTAGAACTTAGAAAATACCAGAAAGAAAAACAAAAAGAAAAACAAAATGACTTTTGTTTTAGGAAATGCTCCCATTAGATGCCTCCCAGTTAAACGGACTATGTTTTGTGAGTGATGTCTACCACACTTACTGACCCTAATGATGCTGTCACTTTCAGAATCACTAGTGTTTGCGGATGTAAATATCACAAAATACACATTTCAACTATAAAATATCAAGTTTGGAAGACTCATAAGGATACAATAACAAATCTTGCAACCAAAGTCTCAAAACCCTTGAACCTACATCTTATGTCTCAAAGAAACCCTTGACTCCCCACATGAGAGAAGACGCAGCCCCTCTGGAGGTCCATGCAATCTCCTTTCGCCTAAGGACATTTTGAAGCTCCTTGGCCATATACTTAAATTCTTGGTGCAGGGTCTCCATCTCCTGATTAATTTTGTATCACTCTTTTTCTGAATCAGGGCCATCGAGAGGAATCAGCGCACTTGGTACATGACAATAGATGTTCCTATTATCTCACTGTGCCTCGCTGGGCTTTTACTGCTATGTATTATTCTTCTAAGATTGTGATCAGCAGTATTAGAAGGCAACACATAATGTATTCAAAACACAGCAAGCTGAAAGTGGAATCACTTCCGTACACAGTAGTATAAAGCCATTAAAATGCTTTTAATAGTGCTGTGGCTCATTTTTAAAGGAAAAAAACCCCTTTTTTACAACACTCACTGGATTATAAATTCATGCTTTTCATATGAGAAGAGGACATTCTGTGATCCTTGACTAAAAAGACAGTTCATGGGGGAGTAATGCTTGCCAAGTTAACTAAAGAGGAGCCTGAATTCTCATCAATTCAACCAGGAAACAAGAGAGGAAGTGTGTTTTGGTTTTCTGTGTGTCTTCTCAAGATAAATTCCTTAACTCCAAATTTAGAAGTTTGGAACTAAGCCTGGTTGAAACAATTGAATGATTTACTATTGTTTAAAAATACATATTACAACTCTGGAGTATACTATAAAAGTACTTCTGTGGTTATTTTATTCCTTAACTCTTTTTTCTTCTTTTTTTTTTTTTTTTTTCCTTTTTTTGAGGGAGAGCAATTCTTCCTCTAATCTCCTGTCACCAAAAGGGCAAGAACAATTCATGTTCACTTAACATTAAGTGGTCAAACACTTCTTGACTTTGTCTGGAACACTGGAACATTTTTCATTATAGGGTATTTCAAAAGAGTGGGATTAAAAACAATAGATGGTGTTATTACTGTCTGTACATAAACTGATTGCCAAGTAAATGAGGAGTATATCACAAGAAAGGCATTACTTGGAAATGCCATCAGTCTTCCTCTGTTTTCAATTAAATATATTCCAGGCCAATTCCCATGGCACAGTTTTCAGTGGAGGAGGAAGGGAGATGTACTCTCTGTATTAGTGAAGGCCAAAATATGATCCTTATGAGCCCTTTCCAACTTGAGATATTCTGTGATTCCAGGGAATTATTATGTTGACATGAGGAGCCCTGCATGAGCAATATGGCAGTTAAACATTTGGGGTGCCTGAACAAAGGTGGGTGTGGACAGGTCTATGTCTTTGGACCTATCTCACAACTGTCACCCAGTCCAAAGAACAGATGTGAAGCTGCTCCAGCGTTTGCCTTGAATGCCTTTTCCTGCCCGAGGTAATGTCTTCTTTTGTGAGAGGTCTCACTGTGCTCCATTCCTGTCTGCCGGTGATGAAAGAGCTGGCTGGCAAGTTGAATGCTATCATACTTGGGCTCATGGTTCCTGGAAGGGCTTTTTTTCTGGTGACGCATTCTCTTTCCACACTCCAGCTCGCTGTACGGGAGCTCCTCAGCATTTATGAATCATCCAGACAACCACGTCTGGTGGAAATGCAAGCACAATGCTACAAGACTTCATTATTTGCCAGCTTGTCGCATCACCATAGAAAGAACTGGGTGGAAATCGGTTTCTGGTGAAACTTCATCTGCCAGAGGCATATTTTGAGCAGCATCCAGTACTCTTTGGATTCAGTGCACATCCAGCAACACATGAGCACATCAGTCTTGTGTCCCTCAGTTTGCAAAGAGCTGGGTTCTGCACTGATTTCAACCACCCACCAAAAGCCAGAGAAAGGCCATACAAGCTTGCTAGACTTGAGAGAAAAGAGGTTGAATGGCACTGCATTCATCTCTCAGGTAAAAAAGTTTATGAACTGCTGGAAACTTTGTTCTACACACAAAAGTGAAGATTCCTTCTACCACGAGCTGACAGTTCCAAAAAGGTCACTTGGGATTAATACAAAATACTGTTTTTGTGTTCAGTATGTAGCAGCCTTGTGTGAGCAGAGGGGTTGGACCAGACAAGCTCCGGAGGTTCCTTCTAACCTTAACCATCCTGTCACTCTGTGAAACGGTCAAGTGAAAAATCAAAACTTATCCCAAGTACTTCCTTCTCTTCCTCCAAATTAATTTACCTAATTTGATCTTTGAATTCCTGAGTCCCTCTGGTGTAACATAAGGCATCAAGTATAAGATTCAAACAGAAAACTTTCAAAACCAAGGAAATAACACTTCCTCTTCCATTCCTGAGATGCTGCTATTCTTCAGTTTCAAGTGTTCTCTCCACCCCTAGAAGCCGCATCTGCCTTAAATCAACTACTTCATGGGTGGTGGAATTTTTTTAGTTGGTTTTGGTTTTATTCTTTTAGAAGTAAGAGGATACAGTATCAAAGGAAATAGGCGTTGAAGATTTTCATTTTGCAGTCCTTTTTCCAATTTGAGAAAAAATTAAAACCCCAACCAAAGAAATGAACACCGCCAAAATGTGCTACGGAGATACCAAGGAACAAATACCACACAGATAGATTTTTTTTACCCTTTCTTGTCACAGGTGAACATTTGTTATGCAGTTTCCATTAGCGAAATTTGTATAAAATTTTTTTTTTCCACTTACTCCCTTACTCAGAGACCCTCTTTTTCCAGCCAATTACTTACAATGCTACTTATTGACTTCCCCTTATTCAAAATGTACACAAGACAGAGTGGGTAGATGGAACAAGTGATATTAGTATGAGAAACTGTGGGGCTTTTTTTTTTTTAAAAGAGCTTTTACTTGGTCATTAAACTGGAAATCCTTTTAAAGACTGTAGCATGACAGGGCTTTTTCTCTCTCATTTGTTTACTTCTCATTCACAGTCTTTCACAGGACTCTCAATAATGCACTTTGTAGTTTATTGCTTCTATCTCCCATGACACCTTCAGAAGAAACAGGATAAGAGATTTTTTTTGATAGAATGAACAGAAGTGAACTCCACTGAATGTCACCCTCAGGGTAACAGGGAAACAAGCTTGATCATGAAGAAAGCACTTACAAAACAATTCATGAAAATATAGCTATGGATTTCTGTAAAGGCATCTCACTGGAAGAAGCCAGTAAATGCAACAACTTTTTGGCAATATATGAAACCATACTGTAACTCAAACCTGATTTTCAAGGTGGCCTGTATTCTCCCTTCCAATACATCATATGCTATGCCCCTATGCAGAAACCCCCACCCTTACACACACTTTTGGACAACATATGTTCTAAAAGTCATTGACTGTTTCTATAATCTTCTTGCAGCTTTTCTCTTTTTAGCTGCTTGAAGCTATGCCAATCTAAGATCAACGAAAGAGATTTAGAGAGGAAAAAGTTATGGACTGAATTATTTTAAACAGGATGAAATTTTCTCTATTCAGTGTACAGAATACACTAGAAGCTTAAAGATATTACAAGGTAAGTGTCTCATTTGCATTTTTATTGTCTTGATTACTATTATTGTTGATGGTTTGAAATCAGAAAAAAACCCAGAACAGAGACTCGTAGCAAAGTTAAATAAGGACGATATGTTTCTATACTGTTCATGATTTTGGCACTGGCACGATAAGAAAGTCTGTTTTCATTTTTGAATGACAATGACAAAAATCATCACTCCACTCTTTGAGCACTGAAGATTCTTATTTTATACTTGGAAATTCGAAAAAATCTTCTGTAACTCGTCTATCACCACAAGCCTAGTGAAACTTTGCTTCCTAGGCTGTATCACTACTGTGAGACTTTTTTACTCCATGAATTCCATCTGCTGGTAAACTTGTTACCTATGAAAAATAGATCCACTCTGCAGAAAACTCAGAAGCTGAAAAGTTATTTGTATTGACAACTTCACTCTTCCTTTGACATCCTCCTTGCTTAATATACATACAGGAACAAAAGCAGCGAAAAAGCCTGATGTTGTAAAGTTGTAATGCATCCTTTGCTTTAAAAATGCAACATATTTCAGAGGCTTGTGTCCTAAATTACCAATGCAGTAAGAGATGTTTGGCTCCCAACTGCCACCACAACTCACTCTTACTGGAACTGAAACAAATGCAGCAAATCAGATAAAACCATACTGTAAGTCAAAGCTGGTATAATATACCCCTACCTATTGCTGAAATATTCTGTTGTCACACTTTGGAATATTCCTGCAATAGACTAGAAAAATATCTGGATACATTGAAAGAAATTCTTACAATTCAACTTGGTAAAATTTTACAATATTCCTGGTTTCAAGGATAAACAGGAAACTTGACATACATTCATGCATGGCATTTTTTTTGAAGGGCAGATGGAAAGTAGGAGTGGAAGAGAGAAAGGAAACTAGACTCTTCCACTGGGACAGTAGAAGAGCCTTAACTATCCCTGTGAAGAGCTGCCTAAATTTTGAAGCTGAGGTTGTAGCAGCTAGCAGGAAGAGCTTGATATGTGAATTATATGCCAATTCACAAAGTACTGGGCAAGATCCAGCGTCGCTTTCAACCATCTCTTATAACGTCATACTGTTACCAGTTAA
>VXAK01020108.1:0-40526 GCA_013399435.1 Arenaria interpres | reverse complement strand
CTTCTTGAAAAACATTATTTGAAAAATAAAAATCATAGACTCTGCAAAGTACAAAAATTTACATCTTTGCACAGTTCCTGTGCTTTGTTGTATTGTATTCATTATATACATATATACTAATTTGTGCTTTTAATTACACAAGTTTATACTAAACTTATAAAATTAAGTCTATGAGTTAACTATGCAAAAAGGATCTGGGAATAGCAGGAAACTTAACTAAACCATAAGTTAAAAAAAAAAATCCTAAAATATACCATTTTAGTGAGTCTACTTCAGAGTAGACTATCAATATTACAATTTACTAATGTCAAATGTCTACAGCAAAAAAATCATTACCTCCAACTCTTTAGATATTTATTATATACTAATATGCATATCTGAATGCAGTATCATTCTTATCCACAAAGAAAGTCTTCATTTATGTATGAACTCCATTTTTCTTCAGACTTGCTCTTAGCACTTCAATTTCCTTCCAGTTTCTAAGACAAAAAATAATGAAAAAGGAACACAAAATACAAAGTGGAGCATGTGAATTGAATGACAGGTATCAACCTATCACAGTTTTAAGACACAATCAATCTGACAATCTTATTCCTCTTATTATAGTCTTCATTCTTAATAGAAAAATCTTGCAATTACATTTCCTTATCTGTCAAATAGAGATATGCTATTAACACACTATTTTAAGTTTTAAGGATAGAAGGACTTAAATATCTGTACACAAATAACTCTTCAGCACTGTAGAACACCGAAGCCTGTGAGATACATTACCTTTGTCATTCCAGAAGCCTTCTTTACAATATATTTCAACAGCTTACTTTATACTGTCTATTACTATGATTCGTGTTGGTTTTACAAGCTGTAAACAAGTATTAATCACTCTTATGAATCAGAAGATGTAATTTTTACATATGGCTCTCACTGACAGAGCTGCTATGTTTTGAAGAGGACTACTGACATTTGATCGTACCTCATCCAGTGTAGATACTGCATTCAGAAGTTCTTGAAAATTTCTAGGTCTTTAGGGGGTACCGGAGGCGTCTTGTTCCAGTCATCTTCAGGATAAGCTTCAAAATTGGAAGTATCCCCATCATTGGATACTTTTGGTACTATGGGAGGCTAGTCAGAACAAGCACAACAAAAATGTTAGTACAGTTTCCTCAATGAGCTCCTCTTCATCAAATTAAAGCAGAATTTTTGTAAAAGACTGATTAAACTAAAAGGCTACATATTTACAGAAGTTCACCTTTTCCACTAATAATGAACGGTATGCGAGAGAGAAGCTTGCAGCAACACAGACCCATTCCGAATCTTTGTCTATATTGCAGTTAAGTATTGTGGTTAAAAGATGCTTATAATACAGATACTTATTTTATTTAGCACTCAAGTTCTAGCCGCTTTGCAGACCGAAGGTAACTACTGCAGAAGATTACTACAACTAATCTCCCAGGCATGTGCTGTTACAGCATTATCTGCCACTTTCCTTCCTCCCTCCTCCCCTTTTCTGCAGCCTGTGAGCAAAAAGGAATGTAATCACATTAGGTTCCTTTCAACTAAGAGGCTTGATAGCAGTGCTTTCTAATTGAGGGAATAAAAGCCTCCTCTTCTCTTCGTTGCTTTCAAATAGATTGACTGCTTTTAAGGAGGTTGAAATAACTAACTTGGGTATGCCTCATACTGCCTACTATGCTTTTTCCTAGCCTAGCAATAAATTCAAGCAGGTATAAAAATTGCTGCACCGTAAAAATGCATTTCACAAGGACATCCGTAAAAAACATCTTAATTCAAATGGATCTTTTTAAGGAAACTTGAAGGTGCCAAGAGAAATACTTGGTTCCTATTTCTTTCCTCAGAGAATCCTTTGGATTTCTAGTATTCCCCCACCAGCTTCACAGTACTTGTTATTTCTCCTTGTCTTATATCTACCATGGAGATTACTCTGCCCTTCTAGCTCCAGGCTAGGAGATAAAGCTCCTTTCTGGAACATTTCATTTATTGCAGGGGTTAACGTAGGGCAAATCCCCTTTCTTCTCTCAAGAAGATTCATCCTTCTATCCCCTTCTCAGTAACAGAGAGCGTAACTAACCTCATGAGTCCAACAAAACACTTTAGGATGGGGAAAACCTTATGGATGATCACCAAACTGGCTAATAAGTCATACCACAGATAGAATAATAAAGTACAGCTAAATGTTATTCTGCATCTCCTCAAAAAGAAACGCCTGGCTTCCATTTTGAGCTTCTCAGTTTGAAACAATGCCATCAGCAGGTTTTTCAATGGGAAAGAAAGAGTCCCTGAGGGATGGCACTCCTAAGCTTCAGCCAAAGGCAAGGTCCCACTTTTGCATGTGGCAGTCACAATCTACTGCCCAGACACTTAAGAAAATGTGCAGAATCTGCTTTGCTCCACTGTGGGCAATTCCTGGTTCCCCCACCTCCCTGCAAGCATTTCAGCAGGAAAAACAGGGTTTTTTGTGACACACGAAAAGAAAAAAAAAATTAAAAAGAGAGGAAGGAAACTTCTATTTAGATTAACAAAATTATTTTCTCTCTTTCAGCCGTTACTATTATTTATATAATACTGATACTTAAGATCTTATCAGGACTGTGAATCAATGCTTCATTTGTACAATAGGCAAATTCACAGTTTTACAGGGAAAATGGAGCACTGCATCCATTATTTCATATTTTCAATCTCTTCATCACTATGAAATAGTGAGATTGTGAAAACTAATTCTGAAGCATATAGCCTCTAGAAATAACAAAGTAAATTTCTGACCCAATTCACATCCTTGCTCTGAAGTACAAGTAAGAAGCATCTCGTCTTCTACGAGCTTAATGTAACCATCACAAAGATTAAGAAACAAGTTTTGGATTCATAATAATCTGAATACCAAGGATGTTTGGACTTGAGACTTTTGATTTGTACCTCTAACAATCAGTTTCAAATACTACTTTTTTGTTATTTATTTGGTAACACAGTCGGTTGTCAAACTTCAGAGCTGAAATACGTATAAAACATGTTATCATCCAGTTTGTGTTCTTTGTGGACTTCTGTAACCAGAATTTACAGTAAATAATTTGACAAATGTTTCTTCATTACAATAGATCTACATAAAACATCAACTAGGTGTAGTAATCATTAAAAAAAAGAAAATAAACCAAAACTCAACAAACCCACACATTTTAGACAATGTAAACTTCTTTTAAAAAAGAAAAGTCACCTACAGCTTTGCATTAGGAGGATGTCTACAAGAATACATCAGCAACATTTTCATCTTTATGTTGCAAGAAGTTAATTTAAGATATCTAGACAGAAATTCATTGTATGATACTAATACAAAGATTCATTGTAACATACTAATGCAAAAGAAAACCAAACATTTAATCGGTACTTGACTGACTGCATATGACAACCTATGTTACAGAAAATCACTGCCATAAAAAATTCTATTAGTTCGAACTTTGAGGAAGGAAAGAAAGAAAGAAGGCAGTCTTCTTTCAAAGGACTTTACAAAGCATTTTGCAGTGTTGATAGCTTTTGCAAACATCTGCCCTCATATAATACTAGAATTCAGTGCTGTTAAAAAGTATGTTAGAATTACATTCATAAATCCTTCTCTCTCACCTTCCCTATTCCTCCTACTCTCATATGCTTTAGATTTTATTAAAGCATTTACCTGAATTGAACTTGGCACCAAAATTTAAAGCCCAGAATAAAATACTTCCACAGATACAAGGGCAAAGAAAATAAATAGAAAAATCAAACCACCAATCCCCCCAAAACAAAAACCACTTACAAGAAGTAATTACTTACAAACCCCTAAAACTGAAAATTAAACATTTTATTGAATAATCAACCTCAACAGACTAAAGCAGAGAATTTTTAGACTTTTTGCATACAGACAAAAATACAAGACATTCATATAATTAATCGGTGTGAAGGGGCAAAAATGCATGTAATAGTCGATGTGTGATACACACATGCTCATACACACATATGAACACACAGACACAACAGGCACCAAAACCTAAACAGATCAGTTTAAATGAACAGTGATTTCTTATTGCAATGTCCTATACAATATTTTGCAGAACATACCTTTAGTCTCCTTTGAGGTACAGCATCCCAGTCTATAGACCTGAACCATCGATGTCTCTTCACATCATCTGCTCCATTCTTTAATAAAAGAAAAAATCCTTTAAATTCTTTAAAAGAAAAAATCAAAATAACTATTTAGCAAGTTATATGTATGCTAAACCCTCTATTTCATCATAACGACTGTGGTATCAAGGCAGACTAATGGTCCATCTAGCTTTTTTCTTTTCTCAGGTGATAATCGTTACAAGATTCTAAAGGATAAATTCATAGTGTTATTTCCCTAGCAGATCCTGAGCTCCAGCAGAGACATTCTAATTTCTTTTTTTATTTTTTTTTTTTTAGCAGCATTCTCCTCATTATCCTGACACAAAGGAGATCAAGAATAGCCTTTAAAATACCCACAAAACCATTCACTGCTGTTCTGTTCACTTCTGTTTTCTCCAACATTTTAGAGAATGCTCTTATTCAGATACACTTTCTAATTCTTACACTAATAAAAAACATAACAGACAGTTGACAGTGTCTTAAATAAAAAGCATGTCTGGGAAGCAAGTAGGTCTATCAAATATTACAGACATTTAGTGCTGACAAGAGGTTCTCAGTACTGTTACAAAAGTATATATATAAAACAATTTGTTTTCGTTTTAGATATACAGTTAAAGACGTATTTGTCTTGTAATGATTATCCTCTCTGGGATGACTGCTTTGATTATGTACATAAAGAACGAAAATGTCTTCTCTGCCTGCCCAAGGATAAAGCTTGGTTCAAGGACAGACTCATTCTCAAGGCATTAAGCGCTGGGGAAAACCAGCTGGTTCAGGCCTGATGACAGCACAGTTTTAATGCACAGCACTCAAGCCCATGCCTCACACAGCTCCATGGAAGGAAGCATACACCACATTTGTTTTTTTCAGATTCATATGGAGTGGGACTATCCATGCTTTCAACCTTGTGCTATGTCCTGCATTACATCTAGCATTTTATACTGACCTTCATATTTCCTAATCGTCTTGTCCTGTCAACCACAAGCAGCTTCTTAATAAGGTCTCTGCATAAAGAAAACATGGACTCTGATAAATAAAAGTAATTTATATTTGACTGTCATGCAAATGTTACAGAATGTGAACATACTTCCCTTTGACTAGCTAATACTTGGTATAATTTACCCAATCATTTCCTTCATATTTTAGGACACTTAAGAGTGAATGATAAATAGGAACAACCTGTCCTAAAAGGAACTTGCAGAATTCTTGCAAGTTCCTTTTAGACTCTTTCAAGAAACAAAGAACAAAAGTTTTCTGTCTCTCTCCTCCCCTGTCCCCCAAAGTAGTACCATACCTTTCTTCATATTTTTTTATTTTGCTGGCCATTCCAAATCTCCAAATGGATCTCAAACCTATTTGGCAGAACATAACTCTAACATATATAAAAGAATACAGATAAAGCCTCACCCTCAACTTTATACATTGACATCTAATTCTGTGGTAGCTCAGTATTAGGAGAAACCATGGAAGAGCTCATCTGCTTAAAACTGGTAATATCCATAAGCTTTAATTTCGTCGAAAATGAAAAGCCTCCCCTAAAATTCTGGTTCACTGAATAGTTCTACATAAGGCTAAATCAACATTTTAAAAGATATATGTAATTTTAGAGACATAAAGGACTTCCATTTTAATAGCAAAGTTCTTTAAATATTAAGCAACAAAAAGCTCCAACAAATTAAAGTGAGTATCAGAATTTACTGAATTAGTTTCGTTACTTGAGTTGAGAGAAAAATCTGGCTTCACATTTCTACAAGCAGTTATTTTTTATATCAAACATTATTTTTCTATTTATTTTTAGAATAATAGCAATGTAGCCTCATTGCATGAAGTACCAATGACAGGAAAGAACAAAAGTTTAGTCACCCTTGTTCTTTTTATAGCCTCAAACAGACCTGAGAGATGCAATACTACATGAAATGCTAGGGATCTACAGAGCATGGCTAATTCCAATTTTTAACTTTGCAGAAGGTTTAAAAAACCCAACAGCTTTATTTACAGAAAAGTATGCAAGCATATTAATGACACACCTGCTTCTCTCCATCTCTAACAGTATCCCAAAACAAAAACAGTATTCTGTCACCTATCCTCAAAATCACAAAAGCATATACACAAAGAATATACAAACTGAGAGTGAATGTGCTAGACTGTTTGAAAAGCTGTAGGTATGTGGTAGGAAAATACTTCTAAAATTCAACTGGAAAAAGTATCCAATTTCCTGATAAAAGGAGAATAAAAAAGTCAAGGTAGAAAGCAATTTTTAAAATACTTATGATAATTCCAGCCAATCAATGTTTGGATCAGATTAAATCATGTGACTGACTCCTTTTACAGTCACTGTCGCAGAAATACCTCCTTCTAGTTATTCGTGAAGAAGATTATTCTGTATGGAGAAGGCTACCAGAATGGCTATAATCAGACTAATCAGAATTTTTAAAACACAAGCAGGACCGAAAAGAAATCCAGAAACCTAGAACTAGACTCACAGGCTATATGGCCAAAGATAAATCACGGAGTTTCCTATTCCTATGTAACCAGAAAACATTTAATGGATCATTCTTTCCTTGCTTTAAAAATTCATCTTAGAAACAAACAGTTAAGGAATGAGCTTGCTCAGTGATACTGTGTTGTCACTAAAGATGAAGACATTTGCTGCATTCAATAGAACAAATATGCATTAAATTGAAACATGTAATAGACAGTTCAGTGTTTCTTTATTACGTAGTTTCTAAGGAATAATTTAGAAATGATCATGTTAAAGTCAGTCCAATAGAAATGCTGCCGTATGTATTTGGGGAATTAAATTTTATACCAAGATCTTTGCAGACCAATAATCATTAAACTGCTGTAGTACTGATGTTTTGTTTGGTATTTTCCAAAACTGTCTCCGCAAAGAAAAGTTAAAAAAAAAAGAAAACAGAAAAAAAAAAATTAAAGAAATAACTTAGGAACTCATTATTAGCCAAAGAAATAGGTGGAGCACAATTGATACTTATGTTTTATCAGAAATGAAGTAACACAAAACTCTGCCAACAGTCTTATTTTGGAATTTCTAGTTGGTTATTATCATCATCATGGCAGAAGCTGCTCTTCAGAAGAGATCTGAACAAACGGTCAAATATGGGAAGGACTTCATGAACACAGGACAAAGGACTTGGACAAAACATCTGATCAAATTGCAAGGTGGCTGACAAAAGGGACACAGTAGAGAGCATTGAGCAGAAATGCCAGCTCAGGCAAGAGGAAAGGCACTGATACCAGACACACAGCAGTAATACAGCACAAGACAGTGAACATCTAGAAGCAGGAGGGAAAGTAAAAGTTGAAATTCAAAAGGCAAAAAGTGTGTGAAGGTGCCAGGAGGCAGGCACATAGAAAAATGTCCACCAGTAAGTTTATGCAGTACAAGAGTTTTCTCATAGTTCAAAAAGAAAAATAGTTTTGCTGCCTAGGAGCAGAGTTCAAGTGCAACTGTTATAAACACTGTATAGTGCTAATACTTCAGACACAGCCTGAATGTAACGGGACCCAAGATAGTCTTCATCCTTGCTGAGATACCAACTGATAGAAAGGAGAGAAAAAGCAAATAGGATACAAATAAGGTAAGAAGCAGACTGTCTTCACCAGACAAAATAATCTTGGCACTTGCTTTAAGCTAACAGTGCAGAGATGTTAAAGACTATCCAGTTCTGCATATTGTGGTTTAAAATAAGGAAGAGTTGACGGAACAAGAGAGATACACCATGTTAACAACTCACTGCAGAAAGTAGGTGAAGCCACACAAACAAAGGAGATCACCCAAAACCAAGTTGTAAAAGGAAGAAAGCCCAAGCTAGAATCCCATGAGACCCTGTAAAAGCAGGAGCATAATGGGAATACGCTGCCAAGCACACACTGAAAGAACATCTGGGTAAGAGGTGTATCAACAACTATGTTGATTAATGTATCCTACAATTCATTGGCAGTCATGTCTAGACTGAAGTGCAAAACCTGCATACGTATGCTTACTACCATAATTAGGAAATTTCAAGTCTCTCCTAGATAGTAGAAATCAACATTGGTCCGTGAATGTCAAGCACAAATAGAAGCTAACAGCATCTCTGCTTTTAAGTGTTTTCACCGTGTTAGACAGATTGCTAATGATAATAACATAATTGGAGTTTTTCATCTTCTGGTCACACTGTTACACTTTAGTGCTCATACTTATGCATTATCACATTACTATGTAATATACTCAGTTTTCTTCCTAAAACAGACTGAGTTAGGAAGATCAGACTATAAGACTACACTAAATTGGAAACAGCATCAAGATAGTAAGGGAAAACTGTTAAGAACAGACACAAATATGAGGCAGTTATCAGCCTAAGGTGATGCAGACATGCTTGATTCAGTACAGCTGATGCTTCAATGGAGGCTTAATGATTATTTTTGCAAGAGAATTCATGAAAGTTCAGAGGAAGTTGGATAGGTTTCATAAGTTTTGCTGTAGAACATTTTATCTATTTACTGAGTGGTGACAGTAAGCAAGTGCCACCTCTAAGGTCACTTCTTCAACACACCTTGCGTAATTGTCCTGTCCTTGCTCACTCATCTCTGCTTCTGAGGATAAGCTTCATGTTTAAAATTGCACTTCCTCTGTTCCAATGTTTACTAACAATTACTTCAATTATGGTTGGTTTGTTGTTTTTTTTTTAAATAGGGAAACCAGCATTTTATCTGCAATATACCTGTAACAATTAAAAATACTATGAATAAAACCCACATATACGTATTTAAGACTGCATATTGAACTGTGGCCCTGCTATTAGAAATGGAAGTTGATTCTACCCTGGAACTTCTGAAGTATCAGACAATTCATTCAAGTAGTTAAAGTGAGAGTGATTTAACTGGCTTGTATGCATACAAAGGAACAGTTTAGTGTTCACTTCCTGCACCCCTAACTTGTACCTGTATTAAAATATCTATTCATATTTTTCCTCTTTTGTGTCTTCCAGGCCCCAACCTGGTACCAATGAACTTTTTACAAGATGGAAAAGCATTTAATATTCCAAAATATGCAGAAAAGTAAGAGAGGCAGGTACTATCTTATAACTGTATCTCCAGCTTGAAGTCTACAAAACATGTAATTTTACTTGGACTGTAAGAATAAACTTAACCTAAAATATTTTCCAACATAGTGTTTTAGAAAATCAGAAACTGTTATGCAGTCTTCTATGAAGATCCTCTAGAAACAATGCTCAGGAGGTGTTTAGAATATATAAGACAGTGTTGGGCGTCACGGACTTACTTCACATATAAATCCAAATGTCTCGGGAAATCTATTTTGCCAGCAAGAATCTTCTGATATATACCAAATGGATTGTCATCAAAAAATGGAGGAAACCTATTTTAATACAGCAAATTTTTAAACGTTAGAAAAAGAATTTCTAAAAATCTTATCAATAGTATTATGCTCTAGTAATTCCCCTCAGAAAGCATTGATTATATAGTACTTTTTGGTAGGGCGTCATCAATCAAATACTAACTTGAATAATAACTTAAAGCTGCTACTGCAAACCAGAAAACATATTTATATGCAAAACATTGAATACAGAATTAAAATTTAAGTATTACAAGAGGTTTGTTACATTAATACAGTACAGATAACAATTATGAAACAAATTTTCAGTACTAAAGTAAAAAATGCTTTACCTTTACTTATAAAACCCAGGGCTATACTTTCTAAAACAGTATTACGATTTTTTATCTTGTCCTGTAACTGCAGGCATACCCCTATACACCAATTTCTACCTAACGTGTCAAAGGACCCTCATATGAATAGATTGTCTAGTTCATTATTTATTGTACTTCTTGAATTCAAGTATATGTTTGGTTAGAGAAGGTTTGAAAGAGACAGACTGTTCAGAACCTAAAATTCTCTCGAAGTGCAGCTCTTTTTCTGTGTTGGACAGATAAAGTACGTATTTCATAATCTTCCCAAGATGATCAGTATTTCAAGATGCAATTAGAATTCTATACATACTATTTTCTAGAAAGCTCTTTATAAAGTTATAACAGGGAGACTACTTCTTTTCTTACAGCTACAGGAGGATTTGAGTTTTCTGTTTTGTTTCCCTTACTAGTCTAATACATAACCTGATTACTGCAAGAGACTCAGAAAAGGGGTGCGTCAGTACAGTCAGTATAAGCAGCTTAACCCAAGTGCCAACAAGTTTTCAGAGTGGCAGTCACCTTTTTAAGAGTTACCACAGAAAACCTTTCAGGGGAATGGAATAACTAACTACTCATGCACTAATCTCAGTCCCACTTTAACTTCTGTAAAATGACCAAGGCATACCTCTTGCTTTGCTTCTGTCTCAAAACCCCTACAGAATAGAAAAAAGTGAGATTTTTGAATATCAACTATACTAATAACATCCAACCACTGTTGCAGTCCAATGTTTTAAATATTTTCACATCTCCTTAACAGGGTGAAAACAATGTCTCTTGATTTCACGTTCTTTCTTCAATTTTATGCTACCCAAACTAGTTTATTCCTCAATAAGTACTAAACATTATTTCCATTATGTATTTTTAGGAGTACTAATTTCTTCATTACTCAGCTGATGGTCAAGTAGATAAGCATTTCCTTTGAAATATTGTAAAATTCAGCCACAGCCAAAAACAGATTCCATCAGAATAGGTAAGTAAAGCTGTCTGTATGCATAAGGTAAAAAAAGTAATACTTCAAAGCACGGAAAAGCACGACAACAAAACTATCTGGTTAAGGAAAGACTGAAGAAAATTTGCTGCTGTTGTTCAGAGAGCCACAGTAGTTTTATTATGAAAAACTGATTAGTCTCAGCTGGAAAGAAACCGGAAAATATACGAATCTCAGGAAGAAATATTTGTGTGTTTATAAATTGCTGCTTTGACACTAAAGAACAAGGAAAACGTGATAGATGTTTAACATGCATAAAATTTTCCCATGCCAGAGAGATTATCATATAAAGTTTCTTTTTCAGTCAGGCACATTATGTCCTTCACATTCTCCAAGCAAGTTGACAAACAGTATACTGTATTTCCAATTTTGTATTTTTTATTACATACTAGCATCTATGCATGCATAAAGGAGTCAGAATGAGACTTTGTAACTATGTATTACAAAGGCGCCAGCTACAGTAAGCAGACTGATATGAAATATAAGGGTTTTTTACGTCCATCTCCAAACAGTCTGTATACTATTGAGGTATGAAATCAAGAGGAATAAGAAGTATGTATATGTTTATACATTTTTACATATGTTTAAATTACTCTTTGCTTTCCCACTTTGAAAATCTGAAATTACTATGTCTAGAATTCTTGAGAAAAATTCAAATTACACTTGGATATATAATAATTTAATGGCAATACTGCTTAAAGTACACTTGAACTGTATGCAAAATGAGAACAGCTTTGAAAGATTGCATGGTTTTCTTATGGACAAATCAAATAACTTGACTTTGATACAGCCTGCGAATATCAATCTGCACCACAGCACAGATTTAAGACAAAACAATGCAAGTATTGTGCTGGAAGCTACCTAATAAATCAACAAAAAAACCCTTGAGTTTTGGACTGTCTTCACACCATGACACAAATACAAACAGCTGCCTTTTTTCCATCAACTGAAGCTAAAAAAAAAAATAAAATCTCTGTATATGGGACAACAGCTGCAAACCATTCATTTTGCTAACCGATGCATAATAACGGCACTAACATTGGTCTCAAAGATAACAGATAGTTTTAGCACTGAAGAAGAGAAGTTGTAAAACCTCAAGGGAAAACAGACAGGTCTGAGACCACAAAACTGTAGACAGCAACCATTAGCTTCCTAAAATGACAGACCACCAAAGCAAAAACGAAAGACACAAACCCCTCATTCAATGAGAAGATTTAGTTAGCTACATGTCTGATGACAGTACAATTATGATCTAACATATCTAACATTAAACAACATGTATATTTTCCTCTATGGTAGATTGTAACAGAACATTTACCCAAAATAAATAGATCTTCTAACTCTTTCTATTGACAGTTTGTTTAGCTTGCTTAGATTAACTCTATGAAGTCAGTATTACTAACCTGTTCTGTAAAGATTTCTTATCACCTCTGGCTCTCCCCGCTCTTTCCTTTTCCTATATTTTACTATCTTAAACCTAAATGAGACCTTGCCTTAAATCTAGCATGCGGAGAACTAAAATTTCATGGACCTCTAGAGACTAAGTTAGAGAAATAAGACACTGCAGAACAGGAAAGTGTGGTTTTGTTTGTTTGTTTTTAGAGAGATCATTTCCTTACGTGCACATCTACCAATTCTTTTCAATTGCTTTTGAGGTTCAGAGAGAGTAACTTCAGGAAATAACTACCAAATGTCTTAAGTAATTTACTTGCAGACTATAACTTAGTCTTGGAAGTCAGGTTTTGTTCACCGTCAAATAATTGCCCTGTTTTTTAAGATCCTTTGAATTTCAAGAGACAAAGTTACCTAGGACTGTTTTTGCATTAATGGCCTTGATAGCAAATACCACTCCACAGCTTGAGATGGTAAGGAAAAGTGTTTTAAAACACTACTACCAACAACAGTGAAAACCTGGTAAAATACCAAAAGCATATGCCCTATATGACAACCTGCCCTCCTGAAGAAAACATACAAAAGCTACAATGCCTGCCCCCTCTCGCCTCCCGAACTCCAGAATCTTAAAAAACACGAGCAAGTAGTGTCAATCTACCCCTGCAAGAAAACAAACCACAACAAAAACCCCACAGCACCCCAAAACCTCCTAATAAAAAAAAAAAAAACACAACAAACAAGTAAATCAACCAAATAAACTTGGGTGGAGTCTTTATCTGAGCTTTGGATAGGGATACAAAAACCAGACACACCCAGATATTAAAAAACAAAGAAGCATCCAAGCATTATGAAGAGCATATCTACACAAATACTGTAATAAAAAACCTTACAAAATCACTTGCAGTGGACAGCTGCTCTGTCAATCAGCCTATATAAGATCTCAGTTGCCTTTTAGAAATGTGTAATTTATCTCTATTGGTTAAGATTCTCTATAGCTGCAGTGTTTATATTAAGCTTAGGGGAATCCAGGTTTCATCACTTGAGCCAGACAGTGTCAGGACAGAGAAGATCCTACACAGAAATGACTGCAGCTGCTCCCTTTCTTTATGAAGAATATATACCATTCATACTTCAGCTGAATATACAGCAGGCATACTTCAGCACCCTGCAGTCTTGAGGTCTCACTGACTGCAGAGAGATGAGATCTTGCTTACCTATCACCTGTAGTCAGTATATTAACTTTGGAAACCATGTTTCTATTACTGCTTTAGTAGAGAGAATCCCATCAACATCTCTGTAAAGCACAGAAAGGAAAACCGCCCAGTATCCACTTACACTGAGACCACACAAACCAGACTGGTCCCACCAAAACCCATGGCAGGAAGGTAAATCACCCTGACTACAGCTGGGAGACTGCAGCACCTGTGCTCATGTTACAGCACCGAACACTTATCTACAGTCTTCATGCTGTCTAGGACTAAGATTAGTAGTAACAAGGCTGCTGGGAATCTCTTGCTCCTTTCATCCTCCTGAGAAGGATTCCCTTAACTAACTTGGGCTGCTCACCCTTACAGGGAGAGGTGGAAGAAAGGTGAAGCCTGACCTCTGCACAGACCAGACTACATAAATAACGAGTTTTAATTAGACCAGTCAGCCAAGCCTGCTTGTGTCAGTAGGGAACTACTAGTATATTTTTATGCTTTTTCTGTCTAGAAATTGCCTTGAAGTTTGAAGTAAACGCATATGCAAGCCTTCAGGAAATTAAGAAAGCAAGCAGCGGGCAGGAATGCTGTCCTGGGATAAAATTTTGGTGCTACTCCATGAACTTCTTCACAGCAAACACACGTGACGGATTGGAGCTCTGAAGCGATCATCCATCATGGGAACTGTTTGCTCAGGCAATTTTATGAGATTGTCTAAACACCAGAGGAGTCACCCAACTTACCCTGAGCTGGTGGTACTATATAAAGAAAAGGAGGAATAAATCCATGCAAGGATGTTTTTGTTCCAACTTCACTCTATGGGGCTGCAGATCCAAAATGAAAGGCCACAGAGGGAAACGATGCACTCAGCGAGCTAGAAGGCACAGAGCACACTGGGCCTGGTACCAAAAATTTCTAACAACTACAAAATCAAAACTGATGAAATATACTCTGTTTCTTTCAAAGCTATGCGAGCCTTGCTTTCACCTGCATTTGCTCTAGTGCATCAATCACAGCAAAACTGATTTCTTTCAAAATTCCCACTTCCCCCCTCCCACCCCTCAAGTACCTTCAAAAGATACAACAAAGAAAAAAACAAGGAAAATTGTGGGGATGCCTTGTTCCGCACACATGCAGAATTTCACATTCTCCCTAAAGCAGTTATTTATTTTACTGAAAATAGCATTTGTAATCAGAGCAAATTAAGACAATTACTTTTATCCACCTAATACTTAAAGTCAGAAACACTCAATTATATCAATGCCAGAAAGCCTCTTTTCAGTTTGAATTTGTATCTTTTAGAAACATTGCTTATCAAATTCCAAAACATCAAAAGTAGCATTTCAGCAAAATGATTTCCAAATAGACCGTTTGAGCTTTTCCCTGTTCTTTTTTCATTGCTTTAAAGAAAACCAGTGCTTAGTAGTAATGCAAAGTTTACTAATAGAAGTCTTTGTACTTGTCACCATGCATTTTTATAGACTAAAGCTCCCACTGCAATATTATTTCGCTGTGCTAGAAATTAATTACACAAGTTTCAAAGAAAATTGGTAGTCATCTTCTTCACCCTTTAAATATAAAGGATTTTATGTATAAAAACATAAACTTCAAAAAAACCTGAATTTCCAAAATAGATAAGGAACGAGCAGCTGTTAAAAGCCTTAAGTTAAAAAACCAAAACCAACAATCAAAATCAACAAACTCAAAAGTCTAAAAAAATCCCAGTAACAAAAGCGACACATACTGTTTTGTTCAGCTCCCAATTCCTTTCTTCAGAGGCAGAAATGAAACCCGTGTATCAATGATAAGTTGGCCCAAATTTGCTATTCCAAATATTATAAACAGAACTAGTAAAGAATCCTGTATTACTGTGTTACATACTATTGCTGTGATATAGTAATTATTATCACTTACCCTGACAACATCTCAAATATAAGAATTCCTAGGGCCCACCAATCCACAGCTCTTCCATGGCCTTTGCTTTGTATAACTTCTGGTGCAAGGTACTCAGGAGTGCCACAGAGTGTCCATGTCCTGGGAGGAAGAGAAGAAAAAAAACCCCACAAAACAAACAACAAAACCAGACTGAAGTCAAACCGAAATAACAGTAATATAAAACAACAAACACACACAAAGGAAGTATACCTATATTACTATGTATTTATAGGAACAAGAGGAAAAAGACAAAGTCATCTGTGCGATCTAAAAAGACTGCTTTGATGATGCTCTCCCAATTCTACTCTAACGGAATTACATGGAAATTAAGAAACCTCTTAGCTGTAGGAAATATCTGTGCACTGAGTTTTCCAACTGCTCGTATGGTACTCTGTCCATTAGGCTATACACTGCTTTGAAATTATCAACAGTGGTTTTCATGCTGTAAGCTGCAGATCCTGGGAGTTCTGCATGTTCACGGACTACTTCTGACAGGTCCAGCAAAAGGCAAGATTATTGGCCATTTTCCAGCAAAAGGAAAAAAAAAAATTGTTTAGAAAAAACAAAGGGACGAGGGGCAGATAAAAAAAGCAAGTGTAAAATATGTAAGTAATACTATTTTTGACATATTTTAATGTCATTTTTAGCCATAGCTTTCTTAATATAAACTCAGGACATAAAAGTGTTCTATTACTACTAAACTGAAATGTATATTTCAAGTTCTATAAATTGATGCAATAAATTGAAGCTAAGCAGTTAAAGTTTACAAAGACCAAATTGCAATTTGAAACAAAGAATATTCTGAAACCATTTCTTTCTGAAATGTGATGTCGTCTTTGTAAAAATACCCATGTAGAATTTGCCTGACTTCACTTCCTTGACTTATGCTTAAATATGTGCTAGAGAAAAAAAATTGTGCTCCCATTCTGAATAAATTACAATTCCCTGATATCAAGCCAGAAGATGAAACTTTGAAAAAGCATTCACCAAGTCAAAAGGGGATGAAATAACAGCACAGAAGAAGAAAGAAAAAAGCTTATTTCATTTTAAGAAGAGTTCTAGTAAGATTTGACAAAGAATATAGCCACAAAATTAATAGTCACTCCACACAATTTCTAACTTGCAGCAAAAGAAACTCTATTTTATTTGTGAGTGCAGGAAGAATCTTCTCTAGTCAAACTGGTAACACAGGTCAGAACAAATGCATCAAGACGAATAGCAATCACCTTCAGAAGCAATACATGCTCCTTTCAACTTCTAGTTTTTCCTACCACTGTTCAACTAAACTTAAGAAACCTTCTTTTTCCTAACCACAAACGGATATTCAAGAAGCACTTCATGGAATCTCAGACTGTCAACATTATTCTTTATTTTTTTTTAATTAAATAATAATTCTTTTTGTGATTGCAGAATTATTTTAAACAGAGCTTTTGGGTGGTCTTTTTCTTGATTTCCTTTTGTTTGGTTGTTTTTTTTAAGCCTTAGCCTTAATTCATAAAAATACCTAAGATCAAGGAAGAGGAGCTGTAAAGTCAACCAAGACTTTAAATGAAAATTTATGATGCACAGAGTTGAATCTCTTCAAGCTTGATTTTAATATGGCAAAAGCTAAATTACTCCAGCTAAACTGTCAAAATGCATTAGACACACTATGCACCCATGTGCTCCATGGTTCTTGAAACTACATTCATTAGTGTAAAGAATACATCTTTACTTTTTATCATAAAAGTGTGGCATATTTTTTATTACTAGAAAATACAAACTCTCATTTTCCAAATTAAGCACACAAGAAAATTCTTAGGTACAGCACTGCTTTACACACTACTGCCATCTAGCAGTTGCCTAGATCAGGACTGGGTAAATAATAAAACCAGCAAAGCTTTGTTGTCTTTTAAAACAAAATAGTCCTCTGTGAAATTTAAAAAGCTGTATTACAATCCATCGTATGGATTTTTATTCATAAAGATTTAGCCAGCTCTGCAAATGAAGCAACTGCCAGTTGAAGAAGAAATAAAGCAGACGGGGCAGGCAGATTTGTTCCAACAGACAAGCTAAACTGTTAGCAGGACAATGTCCCACAACAGTCATCCCCTCCTCCCCTAAAACTGCCAACACTATGAATGCACAAACTCAGCAAAGGTGCAGTCTTCGGTGGTTTTCATCCCTTAGCAAAAAAAATAATCAGTCTAACATTTGACCATGACTTCAGGACCCACATAATTTGCTGGTAACAATGTAACTGAAAATGACCCTCAATTAACATACAGGTTAATAACAAGGTCTTTTTTTATTCAAGCAAAAGGAAAACCACAAATTAAGGGAAGACCAAAATACCCTGAAGTCCCCTAGGACTAGGGTGAATATTTCCTAGCACTAGGAAATAAAATTTATTACCACCAGCAGGTCATCTCTTAATTTCAGTCAAGAGATTTATGTTTACTAACTACACAAAAACTTGTAGGAAGCTCAAATTCTTTGTCAAGCTGTGTATTTGTGCCATAAGACCATGACTTGTAATTTTCTCTTTTGTTGGCCATGAAACAAACTACTGAATATTCTGGAAAATGCATCAAGTAAATTATAGAAAAAGATCAAATTGACTGAAGTATTTCTTTTTATCATTACTATTTCATGACTGCTGCATATTCATTTGAAAATCCAGATCATCCTTTTGACGATAAATTATAAAGCAGAAATATAAACATAGCCCGTTTCCTTCAAAGTGCTACAAAAAGCAGTTTTGACAAACCACTGGTCTGGGTTGTCAAGATAAAAGCTGGAATACAGGCAAGCAATGAATAAGGTTGAACGTACTATTTTAAAACATGAAAATAAAACAAAGAATCTACTCTGGTCACAAAGGTAAGCTATAAAATAATACTTGCAGGACATGTTAACAGTATTATTTGAAGAAGTTAAGTCTCGATGGTTCTCGATAGACTTCTACACCATTCAGCATCTACCTCTGTAGTCCCTGAGAGGCTTCTCGCATATGAACCAGAGACTAACATCCACGTCGTTTTTGGTATTCTCTTCTGCAAGTTTCTTCATAATTATATTCAACGGAGATTGCTTTGTTTCCAGCCCACAAAAGGTTGTTCTGCAAAACATTCTTGCAGAATGTGAAAAACACCACACTTTGCAAACAAGACTTGCTGTGTCCTGTTTTCTTTCTCTTTAATCCACTCTACAGAACAGTCATGAGGCACATCCAGCTTAATCAACAGTGCAGAAGTATCCCCAATATCTTTAAGGTTAATCACTTCTCAAGTTTCTAGGAAAACTTTTATAGTTTAAAACTATTCATTTTTTTTAGCAATGTAAACGGAACAAACTAAAATTAACAGTGAATAACTTTCCTAAAAAAATAAAATAATGAAAGTCCTAACTCTACTTTTGTAACATTTTGAGTGAAATCTGTGCATAAAAAAAAAATATAGATAAAACTCTATGAATTTCAGTTTTGGGTCCTCTCTGAAAGAGCACAGGAATTACCCCCACCCACACCTCTGCCCAAAAAAGTGAGAAATATCGGAAATATGTTTAATGGATATACTACACCCAAAAAGTGGTATTAGCTTTCCAGAAAAAGAAAGGTCTAAAAATGTAATGGGTATAAAGTTCAAAGCAAATCCTTTCTACATCCTTCAAGTAACAACTCCATCTTTTTTCTTGACATTGCCTTTTTTTTTTTTTGAAGTGGTGGGACACCTATTTTATGTGAATGTACTTACAAGACACTGAAAAGGTTATTAAATCTTCAGCTAAGCAACATCAAGGTAGAAAAGAGAAGAAATAAAAAGCAGCTGAGGCAAAGACAAAATGTTTTAGTTAAAAATATAGAATATTTAAAAGTATACTATGACCTAAAAGGGAGGAGCAAGGATAAACAGAAAGATGTATCAATAAGGAATAGAAGACAACAAGAAAAACTCCTCTCTTACCACTTTCTCTAAGAAAAAAATATTCAGAGTGTAGCCCTTCAGAAAATGTACTAATAAGAAGGTAAATTAGGAGGCTGCTTCCCACAGTGGGAACATGAGCTACAAGCCAGCCACTTTCTCTAAAGAGCAGCTTAATTGTCAATGGACCTGGTGAACACTTTATCCTTTCACACTATAATGGGAAAAAGGGAAAATGTGTACAGAAAAATGCCAAGTAAGCAATTACAGAATCATTCATGGTATGTATTAGGTATCAAGAATGTATAATTGTATTGAAGGTGTCCTGCAGACCATGTTTTATTTTATATATCATATCTTCTCTAGGAATACATTTGTTGGTCCTAAGTGGCAGGCTTCCTCACAGCTGTTTGAAAAACACGCATATTTTGCGTTTTATTTTCACAATTTATATATGCACTATATATATACACGCATATATTACCATACATATACATAAGGTTCATGTGTACAGACATTTGGCATATACAAAAATGACGAAACATCTCCTGTACTTTTATCAAATGCTCTATGAAACAAAATAACCTACTGGATTGCGTTAGTGGATAAATTCCTGACAACTGCCTATTTTTACAGGGACAAAAACAGCATTGTGAAAATGACCACATCTAGTGGGGAGAACACTATGTAGTTCCCAAAAAAACCCAAGCAAACCAACACAAAAAACTGAACCAGACTTGCATAGGTAGCTACTTGTGCTCTAACTGATGAAGCCCTTGCTTCTTCCAACTTTATATTCTGTATTTTTATTACATGTTGTACATTTATAGGTAAATCAGCTACAAATACAAAACTACTATAGCATTCTATGGTTCAATTCAACACAAACTGATCAACTTCACTGCTCTCCCCAACAATATGGGATACAAAAAACCACAATTAAAACCAGTAGTGATTGCTTGTTTTGATGTCCTAAAATGCATTTGAACAGATTCATTCTTATAGATTTACTCTCCAGACTGAAAAATATACAGTGATGCAAACTATCACCTTATTTAATGAAGGGTTATTTCTGTTGTGCCTTAAACCTACAGAAATCCAAATTAAGAATAACCACTAAGTGGCAGTATCTACATGTAAAAAGGAAGTAGTAAGAATTCATATGAAAATGTCTCATAGCCAGTCCTACTTTCTTACAGGGAAGTAGCCTTATCTCTTCCTGCAAAAAGTTATTTTCATTTTAAAGCAAAATATTTTTTAAAAAGTGTTAACATTTGTAAACCTATCTACTTGCCTAGTGGAAACCTGAATTCAATCAAACTTTGATATTGAAACAGTATGATTTTTTGAAACAGACATTCAGTTCTTAAGAGTGAACAGAAACAGCGTACTTATTAGCTGCCTACCATTCTTCTGTGCTAAGGCAACTTAGCACTGTGAGCATGTAACCCACAGGTAAGCAACCTCTATCAGCTCCATAACATAATTTGATTTGTCTCATCTGACTTTTACTTCATAAGGGATCCACATTAAGAGTAGCTCCCTCAGATCTACCTTCATTTCAAATTGACCTTGTAGAATTCCCACACACATACTGAACTGTTGCAAAAGCAGCATCAACCAGGTAAACAAGATGAGTGAAGAGGATGAGAACCAACATAACACCTATACTTGCTTACTAGGCTGCCGCAACTAGAACAATCAGATATTGTCTCCCTCAAGAGATGGCCCAAGGGCATAATACCAAACCTTGTTACACCGCTTTTCTAATATTACAGGCTATTTTTTTGCTTTTTTGAATCCCAATGACAGTTCTTGCTTCCTTTAAAGAACATATAATCTTGGAAGAGTAGTTCAAACGGAAAGAACCGAGAAATCACTGGGAAAAAGACCTCTGCATTATCAAGAATTTTACATACACTAGTAAAACAGACATAAGGCTATCAGTATTGTAGAAGTTACAGTTAAATAAATCACTTCTGCTGAACCTGGCCTTATTGTTTCATTGTAGCAAAAGGCTAGTGAAAACACAGTATCCAGTTTAAAAATATTATTTCCATATTTCAAAAATCTCTCAAAAAGGAAAGCAGAAGGAAACAGCAGTTACAAAACATTAAGCAATTCAATGTCCATGGAAGATTAATGTCCCATTTAATATACTGATGTACATATTTCAATATTTGCTCATATTACTTCACTGAACTCCCTTTTCACAAGATGACTGCTGAAAACCTTAACATACAAAACAAGTCATATAAAAATATCTTTCTATGGTAGCTTATTTGTTATATAGTTCCTAGTTACAACTAAGGTACAATATTGGTTTCCATAGAGGCATTTAATGATGATTATTTCCTTCCTACTAAGGGATTTGACATGTGTGAACCACATGGAGTATTAGGTGAAATGCTGAGCTCTGAAATCAAACCTTTTTTTCTTCCAACTGTTTAACATGCAAAATATAATTACCATAACAAAAACCTACTTACCTATCCACCAGTTTTTTAGCAAATCCAAAATCAGTAAGCTTGATATGTCCTTCTTTGTCTAGTAATATATTTTCAGGTTTTAAGTCTCTGTAAACTATTTCTTTGGAGTGCAGGTATTCTATTGCACAAATAATTTCTGTAGAGTAAAACAGTCCTGTGCTGTTGTTGAAACGCCCCATGTTGCGCAGGTAACTAAAAAGTTCTCCTCCTGGCACATATTCCATTAACATATATAAAAAACGTTCATCGTGGTTGGTCCAAAATCTGCAATAAAAATAGTATTTTACTGAATAAACAAATTATATCTCTGATTTGCTTTAGAAGTAAATTTCTGTAAAATGATCTCTGTTGCCCCAGCCATGTACATAATTAATTCATGGTTTCTATTCTGTAAATATGAGAACCCGAAGACTCAAGCAGGCTTGTGTAACTGTGAGGGTGGTGAGGCACTGGAACAGGTTGCCCAGGGAAGTTGTGGATGCCCCATCCCTGGAAGTGTTTAAGGCCAGGCTGGATGGGGCTTTGAGCAACCTGCTCTAGTGGAGGTGTTCCTGCCCATGGCAGGGGTGTTGGAACTCGATGATCTTTAAGGTCCCTTCCAACTCTAACTATTCTATGATTCAAGTATCTGACAACCTGAAAAGTAAAACAGATACTTCAGGGTACGAGTTGCACAGACCATGAAAGAAAATCTAATGGATAGATTTCATTACATTGTACAAAACACCTCTCTGCTAAGGATCTAACAACTAAGTATACTGCCACTCTACTGAGACCACACAATTCTTACACACCTTACTTTTTATTTAATCGTATATTGCCAAAGTGATAGGAGGTAAACAGAATCTGCTTTTGTAAAGCTGTTTATGACGATGTTATCAAAAACAGGACAACAGAGACTTCTCTTTCCCCTCTCCTACCCCTTCCTCCTCAGATCATGAGGCTTGCTCTTTTATGGTATCTTTAATAAAAGCAATAGAAAAGCAAAAATGACAGCAAAACAAGATTAATTTTTTTACGTCAGAATTAACCTAGTGATAAGTACCTTCCAGTCCTCAGGCTGTTGCTTTTAATTTAAGAACTATTACTATGGTATGTATATTACTAGCATGCAGTAAGGAGCAGCTAAGGAAGAAAGAAAATAATTCCACATGGCTTTCAAATGCTTAATTACAGAATACAGGAATCTTCTCTCCCACATTCCCCAAAACTAAGCTGTTTTTCTTTTTACCCACATTAAACAACTCATGTACCACACACTCAAACATAACAGTTAAGAGGAAAATAAGTATCCAGTAACACCTTGAAGAATATTCTACCTTTTTAAAACAAACAGCTATCCCTATTACTATGATAACAGATAAAGAACACTGTATCCCTACCTACTTTATTGATAGAAGAATAGAAGATACTTCAGCTTCTAGTAACTGCTTCTGCAGTATCATAAGAATGGAAAGCTCAAATATCTTTTTCTTCCCCCCCCACCTTTCCTTCATTAGCTGGTTCCTAATCCACGCACAGACTCTCAAGAAAGATAAGCAGAGCAAACTGAGCTCCCAAACCCATGAATGACTTTTGCTCACTAGGATTTTCTTTCTTGATACTGGCACTTAGGGCAACCAAGAAAATGAGACAGAGTATCAGACATCAGCAACAGTTACTCCATTTCTTCAAAGTCATGAAGACAGTAGGAGTCCAGGTTTGCCTTTTACTTTCATGGCACTATTTCCCTATCACAGTCATCAACATCATGAATTGTCAATTGATAATGTTCAGAATATCTTTATTGGCTTCGTAAAAACACTCTTGAGATGTATTTTAAAGGAGTTAGGTGAAGTTGTACCTACAATAAACAAAAAAGAGGGACAGGAATGGGCAAAGTGAAGCAAACCATGTATTTAAAAACACATCTACAAGGGAGAGGAAGGGCAAATTCTGACTAAGAATACAGAGGAAAAAAAATAGAAGGCCTAGACCATTAAAACACAGTATTTTTACTGGAATTAATTTCTTCAATAAGTGACTCTTAAAGGATTTTCTATCCACAGAAAAATGGCTAAGTTATTTGGGATACATGAAAAATAGCAAAATAAAGAACTTTAATCCTTGCAATACAGATTGCTTTAAACGGTATTTTAAAACACAAAAGGAAAACATCACATTAGCTGTGATTAGCATAATATGCATGGTGTCATGTATTTTACAATTCAGCCAACGTGTTCATTGTGGACACGTACAGACAGATAACACTGTTTTTTAGTTTATGCGACTGTAAAACATGGTTGATTTTTATGAATTCTTGTTCTCTTGGGAGAAAAAAAAGATTCAGGACCTCCCTACATGCAAGAAAGGCATTTCTCAAAAGTAGCAGGAAAAAAAAAAAGCCCCACACTTATGTAAAAGTCTTTATATGCATGAAGATATAGGAAGGAAGAACAACATAAATATGCAGCATTATTTTAAAATTCTCACCATAAAGTGCTACAAAAATACAGTATTATGCTGCACTGATACATATGCCTTGTTTTGCAACCAAAGGAAAATACTATCCCTGTTCAAGGAGGTGACTCTAATTGAAAATATAAAAACCAGACCATGTAGATATCACAGTTCAAAGGCACTGAAGCAGAATTATATAGGAATTTTTTATCGCCTTTTTGCTGATCAACTATACTCAAAGAACTAATGGAAAAAAACCCCATGCACTGGGCAGGGGAAGAGGTAGCTGAAAAAAAGCTGTTAGCCACATAAAAAGCTTGCAGAAAGTTTTATTTGTCATGCAGTTAGTGATAATCGTCTATGAATGCTTGTTTAACCTAAAGCACACAAATGTTAACATAACTTAAAATTTAACTACCTCATTTCAGCTAGGTTACTCTGATTCTCCCTTGCCAAGGGCCAAAGGCAGCACACGAACAACTATATGAGCACAGCTGATGCAGCACCTCATCCAACATGGCAACAGAAAAGGCAAAGAGCTAGATGACACAAAGAATCTTTGCCTTGCACAGAAGTGAACTTTCATTTGAATTGTGCCCTTCCCTAGGCAATTTTAAAAATACAATGTTTTGGAAATAAGGCACGAACGAAATCCAAGAAAACCTATCCGTTTTGATTTTTGATTATTTCTGTATGGACACAAACCCTCACATCCCTGTCTCTGACTTCTCACCCAAGTTTCTCTGTTCACACATTTGCCGTACTGTTCCAGATGCACAGACATACCCTGTTCCCCCTGTTCCATCCATATTTTAACGAGTCTAACCAGATGTACTCAGCCTCTTCATCTTGCTTTTCTGCATGCATCTCAAAACTCCACATACCCTAGAACTCATCTTACTAATACTACGCCACGCACAGGATTTCTGACACTGGCTGGAAAAAAAACAGCATCTTGATGCTAGAAAAAACAACAGCACACCAGGGAAAAAGGCTTCTTCTACAGCGCTCTTTCCATCTTTCAGATGACTACCATGCTTTTGCCCCTTCTTTTCCCTCTGATACTTTCTTAGCCCTGGGAGAAGCCTGCACTCCTTGCAGCTAGAGATTAACTAAGGCTAATTTTGTCTAATTTTAAGCAAAACTGACTAGGGCAGGTAAATGCAAAACAGATCTTGATCAATGGCCCTTTATCTATGCATGAGAAAACATAAGTGGAAATTAACTGTGCAATTACCCAGAGGTTTCATTATCTCATTAGCAAATACGGACTAAGCTACACAGAAGGCATTATGGTGCTGTGCACAGAAAAGTATGATGTCTTCTCTTCTTAACGAAGGGATCATTAGAATCATCACAATTCCAATAAAAAAAGTATTCCTCATGAACTATGCTTAAATTATGTTTCTCAACAGATTCCATCATTTAAGACTCAAATATGAGAGTAGCAAAGCCTAATGCTGCAGGTATTTTAACTCTTTAAAATTAAAGTTTGCAAAAGTAAAGTTCACTGGAGTTTTCAAAAAGCATATACTTAAATTTAATTATATCATTATTTAGATATCTACAGGAAATATACATGTAGAAATACTGCTCTTCTCACGATTCTAATATCAAGAATCATTATAGAAATCATTTTGATGAGACAAGCCTAACATTTCTTCATTAGTATTTCTCTTCTCCAGTATGAAAGTAAGAGACAGAGTAAAGCTACAGTATAAAAGTAAAGTTTATAATAAATCATTGCTTAAATGTTTAAGTTATGCCTTGTTTTTAATTTCTTGATTATTCTATAATAAATATTTTAGTCTGAAGTCTATTTCAGTCCAGATTATGTCACAGAAATTAAATGCTTAGTGTTGGTTAAGTACATAAGAACTTGCAATGAGACCCTGGAACACTTTAGCTGCATTCTGTATACTAGTTAAATGAAATAAAAAAATACAACAACTTACAATCTGATCAAAAAGGGGTGGTTGACCTCTTTCAAGACTGATTTTTCATTGTGCACATGTTGCTCTTGCTTCAGTCGAATGACATCAGGAATGCTCATTACTTTCAGTGCGAAGTAACGTTTGGCCATTTTTTCCTTCACCAGATGAACACGCCCAAAGGTACCCGTGCCTGAAAAGTCAAAGAACAACTGTCAACTTATAGTTAAAAAAAAAAAAAAAAGTAAAGATAATTTACTAAATTAAAGCCTACAAAAACCCAGTTACTGGTTTGTTAGGGTTTTTTTCTTCATCAATGTATCACTGTTACATTTCTTACCTGTCTTCACACAACTTTTTCTTCGGTTTTCTCAATTTTTAGTGATAATGATTTAATAAAAATAATGGCCACTCTTCAGATAGATATTGGAAGCATTCATTGCAAAGAAGTGGTCCTGAGAAAAGGTAAGGGTGATGTACATGAAAAATATGTATGCTATGTATAAGATTCAAATGTAACCTATATAAATGGAACAAGCGAAACTGTTCTCAAGTACTGATGAAAGGCTGGGAAACACTCTTAAATTTCAGAGACCAGTTTTAATTTAGATTGGGTGGGGAGGGTAAGGATAAAATCAAAAGTAGCATTCAGCCTATTATATGCACAGTGTGTGGCACAAAAGAAAAAAAGAAAGTCATCACTGACCAAGAATGTAACGTTCAGTTGTAATGGATTTAATAATTCCTCAACACAAAAAACTACTTAACTTTTCATATATTATTTATTAAAACAACATTGCTAAAAATCAGTCAGGGTTTAAAATGTAGGAACTCATAACATGAAGAGTACAGAATATACAAAAATTATGACAACAAAACCAAAAAAATTAAAATATTCATCTACCAATGTTCCGTGACTGAGAACAGTTGTCTGCAACTATTCAGGTGAAGAGATTATTCCCTTAAATGTGCACAAGAAAGGTGAAGTGATTCAGTAGGAGGGATGTAAGGGGCAAAGATGCTTACAAGTTGCTGACCCTTCTGAAAACAAGTCAAAAGAAATAAAAATCTGCTTACTGTGCTGCATCATTATATTAGATGGGAACAGTAGATTTCAGGCACTCTTTTTTTTTATAGTTAATGTATCCCTTTTTCAATTCACTTTTAAAAATATAAAAGGAAAATAAAAACATATTGTCTTTTAAATAATGTATTACACATTTCTCTATTCAATACAGTAGTCATTATATTATTATTTTAAGTGCATTGCACTCAAGACAATTATACCTAACTGAAACGAGTATTTCTTCTAGTTTGAAATGAAAGTTTAAAGTAGCACATTTAGCCATGCTGCTATTTGTACTGCAGCACAGTGCTATACATTTGAAGACGAACACACATTTCAGCTCTTTGGGTGGTTGCTCATTGTTTTTTCACTCATTAAACAATGCCATGTAGGTTCCATTAGAACAGTACACCAGATATTTTTAATCTTATTCTCTGAAAGAAATCTGTGCCACTATAAAGGATGCTTGGTATTCAAACGAATTGCCTCATTTGTAAAAGGTCATTCTGTTGCTGAGAAATGCCTTCCAAACAAGTAAAAATCCTTTATTTAAGCCCATAATTATACCCTTCATTGCACATATTCTACAAATGTAGCCAATAGACCTGTTTCAGTATTAATAAATGGTATGTCAATTTATTTCAGATTGTGTTGACCAGTTATGATCAACCTATAAGACAATTTTCTACAATGTCTAGTGGGTGCTGGGAGTTGAGATGTATGTGAGAGGAAATAGATTTTTGAGAGAGGCGCAAGACCAAAAAATGTACTTCCAAAACTGCATTACTTGGGGAGGGAAGAAAAAATAATGGAGTTTTTGCCTCTAGTAGTTTCAAGAAACTTGAAAATGTATAAAAATAAAAAAATGTTTATTTTCTGTACATGTATTCTCACTTAAAACATTTACATTTTATTGAACAGTTATTATTTCCAATCAGTTGTGATAGTGTTTGAGGGCATGGCATTTACTAAAAACCACACCAAAATACTGATATTATAAACTAAAAACTAACAACTTCAGCAATCCAGTTTTATGTAACTTGCAGCTCCGTTACTAATACAGCTTTCAAGATAAAACTTCTCACGACACAAACTCACAAAGGATTACAGTTGTCCCAGCACAAAAGATTCTATCAAAGCAGTTTTACATTCCCACTTGTCCTGAGTTACATTTATTTAAGTATCAAAATTGTAAACAGGTCTCAGATAAAGCCTGCTCTTACAGTGAAGTCAGCCACCAGGTTACTCTGGAAAATTTATCATGCAATTAAATCCTTTAACAATGTAGTCACATTACATACCTGTAAATGACCTTATTTGCCCAGGGATGGGCTTCTGCGGTAAAAAAAAAGACAATCATACAAAAAAAAAAAGGCCCAAAAGCTTCCAAGCTGAGCCGTCTGTTCAAACTACTTAAAATACTGATTATTTACATCTATATAACAGAATCACGGAATCATCAGAGTTGGAAGGGACCTCTAGAGATCATCTAGTCCAACTCCCCTGCTAAAGCAGAATTGCCCAGAGCACATTACTCAGGACTGCATCCAGGTGGGTCTTGAAAATCTCCAGAGAAGGGGACTCCACAACCTCCCTGGGCAGCCTGTTCCAGTGCACATGGAATGCACAGACAAAAAAACTAACTTAGGTTATTTCCAAATTAGGAGCTGAAATTTAAGTTACAAATAAAATCACTGCCGAGAGTAACTGCAATCATACTGCACACCGAAACTAAAAATGATCTTAAACTTCTAAGACTTCCAAATGTGGACTTGGGGAAATTAAAAGTACTAACCCCGTAAGTAAATGCTTGTTTTATATGCATTTTGATACTTGTATGGACTAAGTGCTTCCATAGACATATCCAACAGGAAAGTCAGAAGTGAACATATACCTAATTTCTCCTAGGTCTCTAGCGATCTCATGTTTCATGACTTGTTCTACTTGTCCTAGAAATTTTTGTTTTAGAATGCTTTAATTTTTCCTTATGTCTTTATTAGCATAACTTTACAAATGGTGCTGCTCAGAAATAATAACAGTAATAATAATAGCAATCACAAGTTCCATCAATTTTCAAAGAAGGGCCTGTTGGGGACTTATTTAGCAATAGTTCTAACTTTGGAAACGTGGCCTCTTTAAAAACGTCTCTGCCAGGAACAGCAAAGCCTGGCAGACTATTCCAGAATAGTGGCAAGCACCTGATCTGGAGAGCCTCCGGGAAAACCAGAAGACCACACAGGCAGGCGAGAACGTAAAACTTCCCGAACCAGTTTTATTGTTGAGCTGATTGCAGGCAGTCTTTTTTCAAACATCTTTAGCTCAATTTCAAGCAACTATGGAAATCAAGAAGACAATACAGACCAAGAAGCCATCTAACATCTGTTTTCAGACATCTCTTCTCATAATATGAATTTTCTCCTATTAAAGTCTTCTCAGAAAATCCATTAAGCCTACATTAGTTGGTAGTGACAGTACCCAGACACACAACCACCATCCTTCCAGCACTTCTGACAAACAATATGCTCTCTTAAAGCCCTAAAGAAAAATAATAGTGATGTTCTGGAATTTGCTTACACCATTTAAGCTGTTCAGTAAAACTCCTCTCACTGCAAACAGAAGCAAGGAACAAACATGGCAAGTACTATTTATTTTTTTTTATAGAAGGAAAAAAAGATCTTAACCACATGGGGCCACTAACAAAGAAGAGCAGGGGAATTTGCTGAAACTTAAAAACAGTTGTATAAATTATGCAAATTGGGTTTAATATATGCCTTTGCATAGCCACATACAGGACTAATTGTTGAGCTTTTTTTTTTTTATGCTTAGCTAGTCTTGAGACAACTGGATAAAGTTTGCATACAAAGATGACTACAATTCAAATATCTCACTTAAAACTTTTGGTCTGGATCACCTGCTCAGGTTTTTAGCCACTTCTGCCAATATTTTTAAAAATCTCTTTGCAAATGAGGGGCAGGAGGGAAGAACAGGGTGGGACATGATGGTCAAGGTGGGAGGCTGCAACAAGGTGGTGTTATAGTTGTTTAGTACAGTCAAGAAAATCTAGCTGTTTTATAAAACAGGTTTTGTTGTGACTAGGTGGAAATTCTGCCCTTCACATTCATGGAAAGAAAATTGAAAAATTGAAGCAGTGAAGTGGCAGCATTTAAGATGGAGGCTCAGCTGCAAAAATTAGAGGGAAGGTTTTTTGGAAGCAGAAAAAGGCAGCATTACTAGTTTTCTATCAAAGTGCCACTGCCTCCTGCCCTCCAGGAAGGAGACACTAGTTCTGTTAATCCCCATGAAAGAATTGTGCAATTTTTTGCCCTGATCATATCAGAGCTCAGCTGTATGAACCAGCTAAGTCTGACCTTCTGTGACAGATAAGTAAACATTCCTTAGGTTTACCTTAAAAAAGAAATATTCTGTACTTGCTCATCTTGCACATAATAATGAGAGGAAACACAGATTTGTTTACAGATCTGCACAATATTCTACTGACTAGTAGATATTCTACTACTAGTTGAAACCAAGAGAACTTCAGGGACCGTGTACCATTCTAGATGAGTCCTGGGACCTACCCAAATACTATCCTGCTGGAGGAAGAGCAATGACTACACACACACATGCATATCCCTGTCTGTCTCTCCTTGTCATAGTATGTAATGCCAGAGTTTTAGAGCAAAAATATGCTTACATCAGAAAATTACACCTCATGAAAATTGTTGTTATTAGAAGGTCTCATGGAAGATTTGCACAGCCCCCTTCTCCCCGCTAAGGCATATAGCAAATGGAGGTTTTTGACCACCAGTAACAAAAGCAAATGAAGTGCCTGTGCTATTTGCAACATGCAACAATTCAAGATTTTCAGGACTAAACGAGCAAACAGAATAAAACATGCAAAATGCTAACCACTAATCCAGTCTAATCTGTTTACAACAGAAACAATAAAATTTTTGAATCCCTTTGCAAATTTAGTGTGGTTGCAGAACTTGAAGGAACGTCAGCAATCTTCTCAATTAGGTAACCTTCTCATGTTAAACACACATGAAGGGAGGAGGCCAAAAACTGCAAACGACCAGTTTGGCATAGGTATCAAACACAAGAAGGGCACTCTCAGCCTTACAAAACAAGCTGGATTCCCTAATGCCATACCAAAATACCATAGCCAGTTTCCAGGATTTTACTCTCTTTGAAGCCTGGTAGAAAAGAATAAAAAATGTGGGAATATTTCTGATGCAATTTTAGATAAATTTTGATGCTAGGAAAACCAATCCTGCAACTTTTGATCAGCTAAAACAATTGCGTGAGTAGTCATGTAGTGACTATTTTGCTATTGATGTAGGTGACTAATTTAATGCTCAGTTTGCCTCTTTATTTATTCCCATTAATTATGCCCAGCTGTTCCAGCTTCCCATTCTTTTAATCCCCAGCTCATTCTTAAAACCACGTTTGCCTTGCTCAGATAGATACCATCTGTTTTAATGAAGAATAAAATAGGTCATGTGAGATCCATGACCCTGAGGGCTGCTTTCTGAGTCCCAAAGGGGTTGGTCTTGACTTCCACAGATGCCTACAAAAAGCATCAGATGTATTTGCTTTTATTTACAGTTAGAAGAAATGTTTCCTACTGTCCCACATATTAATCTTTACTGGTAGCCACAAGCACAACAGACTTAATTCTGTTGCATATCAGAGATAAACTAAGTCAAGTGTATCACATTACAAACTCACTATTGAATGTTAAATTTGTCTGCCATTTAATCTGTCTCATCTTGGGACAGAATTTGAACAGCCTAGCAATAAATATCTTAAAGTGGGTACTGGGGATTGTCAATAATTCTTGACAAAGAAGGGGAAGAAGTGGCACAGCAAAGGAAACCAGCCTGCCCAAATAGACCGGTAATCCAAAGATTAACACTTGAGAGAAAGCTATGGGAAAACCACATGACACAAGTAACTGCAGGCTTCTACAACGGAAGATGCGGCTGGCACACAAACAGGGCAATGTAGAATGAGGATGTTGATTTTGGACAACACAGTAGTCAAGTTTATTGGGTTCTTATTTTTCAACCCATAGACCAGCGTTAACTGAAAATATCTTGCAGACTACCACTCAACCTTCTCAAATTCAGTGTCTTTACCAGCTCTGGATTGCTCACCACACCTCTTAGATCATTGTTTATATATTTCTGTACCACCCTAGAGAGTTCTGATGTAAACCTGAAAAACACGCCAGAGAAATAAAAAAAAATTAGAGGAGGTTTTACAGGTTGCCTACCCATCTGCCCAGAACGGCGTACCTCATACTACTGAATATAAGCGAGTGTCAGGCAACACTTTTTGCAAAGCTTTTGGATATCCTTCAGTGATCATGTATCTGAGGAGACAGTCTTATTAAAAGAGCTTAAAAGCATAGAAAATTGAGATGCCTCGTGCAGTGCTCACCATGTGCAGCTCTGCCAGAGCAGCTTGCTTCTATGACTTTGCTCATTCATCCATTGTAGTATGATTTAGTTTACAATAGGAACTCCCTGGATAGAAAAAAATATTTCTACTTCGCAATAATGTGAAATACTATACAGCAAGGAATATGCCATCTACGTTCCAGGCAAGATCATCATTTTTCAGACTACTTGTTCCAGAAATTTTATTGCCAGTGGCATACCAGCAGTTCTCTCTTACTTCTATTTTAGATTCTACATTCACCCCTTGTCAATCCATTTTTCAACTGAAAGCTTAGTATCATTAATTCTTTATCCCAGCTCAGCTGAACTTGAAAAGAATGTAGCAATGGCATGTTCAAACCACAGCCTAGCTTTTGACTCAAAAATAAAATAAATAAAAAATTTCCCCTTCTTTGCTGCTTCAAGATTCCAAAGATCTGACATATTTTCAGGCTCTTCTCTCTTACTAGGTATACAAGGAACCTACAACAACACACAACTAAAACTACATTTAACATTCTAGAATTTGGTATAGTCTCTTTTCAACTTGCACAAGATTCGATATGCCAGAGAATACCAAGCAACTGTGTCAACAACTCCTGTTGTTGACCCACCGAATTAAATCTTTCTGAATTACAATCCTTAAGAATTAAGAACACAGGAATCACCCGGCTAATTAATACCCACAAGTCAAGCTTCCTGTTTTTTACATAGTTCAGAGACAGGTTCCTGGTTTTGAAGAAGTGCCATTCAACAGAACACCCATGACAGAAGTTCCTTTCAAAGTCCAGATAATTATTTTTTTTTTTGGCTCACAAATTCTTTGGTGTCTATAAAAATATTGTAAATATCAGGGTGTCTTTAAACAAAATAAGCAGAATCCTTAAAAGTTTCTCCTCTCTATTCTTTCATTATTTATTTTGAAATACCAGGGACCAATAAATAAATGAGAACAGAAATTCACCAGCTGCTGGTGATAACATAACCCTTAATCCTTTCAATTTCTAAACAGCTCTTAGAACACTGAATTCCAGTACATGTCCATGTACTTAACAAAACTTTGGTTCTGAAGATTGTGGATACTATTCTCATAAAACTGGTATTTCCTCACTTCACTCATCAATAGTATTTTTGTAACTCTTCCTATGGCTTCTGCTACCTGTGATTCATTACCTGATATAAAGAATATGAACAGATGAGTGGATAAAGTTTTTCGTCCATATTAAAAATAGGACATTGCAAAGTCATTATTACTCCTACTTTCACCTATTTAAATATTGCACATGAAGTGTTGTTAAGTCTCAACTGCAAAACTGTGAAGATGTAAACTTTTTACAAAACCAGCTCAAAGCTTGTAAAGATGTACTCCTTTTTCACCTAGAAAACTAAGCTCTACACTGCTTTTCATGAACTAAATTTAGGATGCCTGTTGAAAAATAGCATTTCAAATGATACCAAACCCCTACTAAAAGTAAAGTGTATCAATCTGTATTGACCCCACTTTAAAAAAAAATTTGGTCTATCACATTTTAAAAGATAAGTACAGTTAAGCTAAGAATTGGGTACCTGGCTGGCTAGTAACACATTCCAAGTTTAAACACTAGAAAGCATTAAATTATACATTTCATCTGACAAGAATTTCAGGTAAAGTACTATCAAAATGTGTCACTTTTCAATAGTTGGAAAATAATATGTAAATTAGAAAGTGTAGTAGTAAGATAGGCCATCTTTATAACTTTTAAAAGTTGTAAAATGTCATTCAAATCCTATTCGCAGAATTGCTTCTTTCAGGTAGGGAGAGATTAAAATAAACATGTTAACTGAAACCTTCTTGGAATGCAAATATTAAAGAGAAGGAATTTTTTTGTGTTGGTTTGTTTTCCTAGAAATCTTACAAACACCAAAAGCCAGACATACAAAACCCAACATCTAGCCATCTCCTGTCCATTAACTGGTGCTCAAAATTCCCATCAAGTTTAGGAATTCAGCATTCTTTCTAAATGAACTTGTGCTCAAAGTTAATGTTTCATAATTGCTTTAATTATTTTTTTCTTTAAGTGTTTTTAAACACTGTGAAATAGGTCCCTTAAAATGAAACCTAAAACAAATTGTTGAACATTTAGGCTAAAAAGTTACTGTTTTAATTAAAATGTATTACACTCACTCACCACAAACAAAATACATGAATGCATCACAAAGAAACTAGACTCAGACAAAGAGAAAAGTCTAGTATTATTTTAGGTATCATCACAACCCAGATTTTAGGCTGCAGGATTCCTTTTGATCATTTAGGAAAAAAAAAATGAAACAAAGAACCAAAAAACCCACCCCAAATATGACAAACATTTTATATTACAACCTAAAATGATGAATCCTGATCTCTCTTCAGATAGGGTTTAATTTGAGTCTGCTGTTGTGGATAAACAGCTCCTACTTCTTGAGTTGGGCTTAGTGCTACATTGAAAATTTTGAACTAAACGTCACAGAAGCAGACTAAGTCAAAAGGGATTGACATCCCATTTTCTACGTAGACACGTAACTTGCAGTTTATCTCTGGCAGTGCATAAAGAATCAATTCTGGTAAATCATTAGTACACTGGTTTTCACTTATTCTATTCTGATAATGAGCGAGAGGTACTTCCCAGTGATTTTTTCCCCCTCCCAATGAAGGTGGAAGAAAGATGGCAAGTAAAACATGCAGGGCCGTACTAAATTGGAAAAAATAGCTCTGTGGCTAAGCTTAATCCCCACAATCAAGAGAGTAAAGCTTACTCTCTTGTCATTTGCTGGAACTTCTATCTTCACCTTCAGTTTTCCCGTTTACAGAAAGCATTTACAAAACTGATTTGGCTAGTTGCTTTACTCAAATTCTGCATGGAGATATTTAGTTTGGTTTTCCACAAAAAACACCCCAAAACAATTTGCTGTGTCACTAATCAAGGACAGTCTTAAAACCTTTCCAAGTAACTTCAACTAAAGGCTACAGTCATTAAGTTCTTAAAAGTTTAAAACAGCACCCCTGCAGAAGATACACCGCAGTTCAAGTACTTAATAAATTGTTCCAGTTGCTTTTGCTCTGTCAACTGCTACAGCTGAATGAAACTAGTGTATGGACAAAGCTTATAATTATACCCAAAGAAAATAGAAAACCTTAAAATAAAGTTGACCAGCTAAACAACTACAAAATATGGCTGTGCTCATCCAAGAAAAATAAATGACACTTGATGACTAAGAAACAAATACTTAAAATTGCAATAATCAGTGAAGAGCCACTTTGTTCCATAGAAGTTAAAGTTACAAGGAGTCTGATAAAGATCAGAGATACATGCAGCAGCCCCCTCTGAACTACTAGAGGCTAAATAGTGGTACTTAGTAGGTATCTAACACCTTATTAGCCACTTCCCTGTTCAACCCAGAAATATGTGCCTCTACACACTTCTAGGATTTTTACGTAACCAGCATATTTTCCTCTGTCCTGAAACTCAGCTCTTGCAGATTTTTTCCTTTGTTTTCTCCAAAAGAACTACTTGATGCAAGTAAGTCCCATATTAATGCAAAGAAAGTATCAGGCTTAATATTCTTGACTGTGTCCTTTTAAAAAGCAAACAAAAAAATCTTGTTAAAGTACAAAGGTTTATTATTGCTGAATGAATGTAATAAAAGCCACATTGTTTGTACTTGACCGATTTCCTCCTTCACCAGTGCTGGACAGAAGCCTTTGAGAGACTGGTACCTCTTATAATACATTCCTTTCAATTACATTTCACTTCCATCTTCATCTAAAGTAGTGCTAAAACATTGTATTTTTCAATTCTTTTGGAACAGATTGTCTATTCACTGCTTAATATGTTATTTCTACAATGCTTTTACAGTATAAGAGTGAAGAGTAAATTACGTTGAAGAGCTCCTAGATGAAGACAGACCAAAGACTTTGGCTTTATTTAAACACACACAGCACATTTTAGTTCTCTTGCATGCTAAATAGGCAACTAATAGAAAACTGTTCAAAATTACCTATTCCTTGCTATTTTGTGTGTTACCACAGAATTGGGCACACAAGGCTCGAGTCCAGAAACACACTTACATATGTATTTAGACACATGTATACCAGCAAAATAGAGATTTAGCTAGAAAGGCCAGGTTGAAAATGAGATACACTAATACTGAGAAAGCAAATTCTATCAAATTAACAGTAAAAATGAACTTCAATGGCAGCCAATACCTACTTCTTCATTTTTTTTTTTAAATTTTAACCTTTTTTCCCTTAGACTTTTGACTTTCATCTTAAAAATTTCACTAACATACAGATAACTTAGGATAACAAAAGAAAAAAAAAAACCACCTCTGGACATTCACATTGAAGACAAAGTAGTAGTAGTTATTAAAGACCTCAAAGCATCAGAAAGTTTGTTCTTCGCATTCTACCTTCAAACCTTAAGGCTGATATTTTTGAAAAATGACAAACTGGAGCTCTTTCTTCTTTCAAAGACAGAAGACCAGAGGACCGCAAAACCCCATATAATTTCTTTATGGTTGGACATTAAAAGATAAAAAAGATATCTCCTGAAAGGCTGCCACTGTTCATGGTCTGTTGCAATTTATGGGGGGAACTTATAAAAAGTCTTCTCACAATACAAAAAAAACCAACTAAGCAGTAAAGTTGCAGGCTAACAGAATACAAGCAGCAACTACCCAGCTCCTTTGTAACCCAAACACAAGCTGACAGAATTTCTCCATCTTTTAGGCAAACAACCAACATTCTCCCCAGACACCTTGAGTTGGAATTTCCTCACTTATTACAGAGCTTACCTTTGGACCAGCCAGGTAGAATCCTTTCAAAGTCAACAGAAGGGAAAAAAAGGCACTTCTATATTCAGTTGAGCAGTTTTACTCATCCAATTTATGAATCCAGAAGTACTTATTTCCCTCTGATGATCATAAAGTGATTCTACACATGTAGGCTTGATAGTAATTTACACTGCACAGGTCTACATTCAGACAGAAGAAATCAACCTCGAAGTTATAAGGTCTGATAAGTGCACGTGGGATTTCAGGACACGGAAATTATTGACATAGAATATGCTAATTTGTATAAGAAAGTATACATCTGTGAGGTTTAAAAAAGAGTTGTTCGCAACTCACTAATTGTTAGTTACTTATTGCTAGCAACTATGAAGAATTTACTTCATACATGTCACCAAAACTATGCCAAACGATACCTATACAACTTTATAATCTTCATCACTGTGACCCAAATAAAACTTACTGGCACAATATCACAAATGTGCTATTAAAAAAGTCGTTTTTCACCTCGCATTTTTTTTTTTTAAGACTGATATAGTTAATAAATACACATTGCACACAATAAAGAAGAGGTATAGCTTTTACAAATAAATACAGAATCACAGAAAGGTAGGGATTGGAAGGGACCTTCGCAGATCATCTAGTCCAACCCAGGTTGGACTAACAGGTTCGCCTAGAGCAGGTTGCACAGGAACACATCCAGGTGGGTTTTGTATCTCTCCAGAGAAGGAGACTGCACAACCTTTCTGGGCAGCCCGTTCCAGTCCTCTGTCACCCTCAAAGTAAAGGAGTTCTTCCTCACGTTGAGATGAAATTTCTTGTGCTGCAGTTTGTGCCCATTGCCTCTTGTCCTGTCACTGGGCACCACTTAAAAGAGTCTGGTCCCATCCTCTTGACACCCGTCCTTTAGATATTTATAAGTATTGATCAGATCACATCGCAAACACATCACAGATCACAGCTCAAACCACATCCAATCTGCAATCTTGTATTTACCCATATAATCTGTAGTTTTATATATGTTATTGAAGTTTTTACCACACAAAAGAGTCTTAGAAGTTGTGTTGTTGTCTTAGAAGTTGTCTATTGTTGTGTTTACTTTACACCCGAACTGTTATGCAGACAAAAACAGAAAAAGATTTCTGATATAACTAAGCCTTTTTCTTAAAATTTTATTTAGTTTGATCTTTGTTTTGAATGGGTTGTACTGAGTACTAGAGATTTTATTATGATATGCATAAAAGACTTAGTGTTGCAACTATGGCAAAATGAATACTTTCCCAAAAGACTCAAATAATTTCTTTGCATCCAAGCTATGAACAGCGTACTGGGCCACTGAGACCCTGTATTCTATCTGCTGTAACTTCAGTTTTACAAAACAAAATCAAGCTACAAGCCAGTCAGAATCTTCTCCTAAAACCCTGTTTCAATCCAGAACAAGCACTGCAAATGGATTTATTTTTGGTTAAGGGTTAATACACTAAGAATTCTTGAGTGGAACAAAGTATTCCTCAAAGGGAAGGCTTTGTTTATATTCATAAGGCAGTATCAACGGATATTCCTGAGAGACTACAGAGTAAGATGCATTACGTATCTAGAAATTACTTCATGTGCTCATTACCCTTCCAAATTCTCTCCTACTATACCATACAAAAAATAGTGTAACACTGTCCAAGGTAAGGTGATGAAATCACTGTTGTTTGACACAAGAAGGGACATAATAATATCCTCCATACAAAGAACTATTATGCGAGAAAGAGGAAGTAAGCCTGGCATATCCAAATAAAGTTGTATCTGATATGGAACTGGAACAAATATACTAATACAAATACTAAGTTTCAAAATCCCAGTCTCCAAATTTCATTATCAAATATCAATTAAACATTTCAGAAGAAAATCCCTATAGTGCCTGGGAATTAAACTGCTGATAGAAGCAGAGACTGAAAATATTCTTTGTATTAATATCTAATGTTACTGAAGACATGCCAATGTTAATTTAACAGTTACGTTTAGTGTAAACAGTTAAATACTCCAGCAGAAAAGGACTGTGGTCTTTAAATTATTCATACTCTTCAGGACTGTGTGGACCACTACTGTTTTTCTTCTATAATGCTGAAAAATATGTCTAAATTGAATTAAAATCCTGCTGTTTTCTAACTTCAGCCTACTATGCAACTGAAACATAGAATGGATAATTAATTTTTTTCTATTTCTACTGTGCAGGAAACATACAAAAAGAAAAGCCACTCTACCAACTTTCCACAGTTAGAAGCCAACTGCCCTTGTTAGTTTTATACAGACACTTTCTTTTCCCTCCCATCTCCAACCTGGGATCCAGTCTCTCTTCAATATTGTAACTCTGAGTATCATACCCAAGAAATCTATCCAAGCCAAGAAATAAGAATTTAAATAAAAGTTTGTACATATTTGACAATTCTTAAATGGACAAAGATGAACCAGGATGATAACATTTCAGAATTTATGAAAGAGTACACCCAAACAACCTACAAATACACTTCTGTCATGAAACAACCTTGATTTTCAAAGTAACTCTCAAGAAACAAACTGTACAAGAAAATGGAAATCAAGAGGTGAATGGGTCGCTACAATCAATACTAAAGTAAGTTTCAGAGGCTATGGCAGATATCATAACAATATGATTAATTTTGCAACAGTAAGGATAGACTTTTTGACCAATACCAGATAGCATTTTTGTGCATGACTGAGTTTCTGTACAATTTTTCCTATTTTTTTTCTTTAAAACATAAAATCCTCTAAGGTACAATATTTACCTTAATACCATTTGCATTAGACATATTTTGCTAATTTCATACATCTGAGAACACAGGTGGGAAGAGGCAGCATGTCACAAACAGGCAAGGATATAGGTGAATTCCCTAAAAAATAAATTTTTCCCCATGCAAAAGCAAGACTGACATATAAGGTTATGGACATAAATCTTATTTGCAATAATGACTATGAGCTACTTCTGAACAAAAATATTTAAAGAGTAAATATTTATATGTATAATAAAGAATTTATCAGATTTGAAATTATTAATGAGTCACAATATGAAACTG
>VXAK01020107.1:95405-135638 GCA_013399435.1 Arenaria interpres | reverse complement strand
GGGTGGGAGAGGATGAGGAGGGTGGTGGCGGCGGCGGCGTGGGGTGACACGACCTTCACGTCTCTTGTGTCCCCCATCCCCGCGGCAGGTGACGAGGGGGACGGCGACGCGGCGCAGCCGGCTGAAGCGCTCGGATGGCAGCACCACCTCCACCAGCTTCATCCTGCGGCAGGTAAAGGGGGGTGTGTGTGCGTTGGTGGGGAAATTAACCTTTTAACGAAGCCCCCTTTTCCCTCGTTTTTAATAAAACACGGCGTTTTGAGGTGTGTGGGTGTGTTTGTGTGTGTGTGGAGATTTTCAGGGCACAAGTTGTGGCGGCCGCTCGTCCCCTCAGCGCCGGCAGCCGGGGAGTTTGGGGGGACACAGGGCAGCGCTGGGCTTTGGAACTATCAACCCAGAGAGGAGCCCCCAAAATGAGTAGAAAGGCCTAAAAAAAAACCCAAACCCACCCCTGCCTGAAGTCGTCATTTATTCGAATTCTGGTACGGTGTTTGCCTTCGCTCCCCGCCGGCAGTTCTACCTCGGGCGGCTTTTCTGGTCGTTCCCTCGTAACAGGGAGGGCGAGACGCTGTCCTGAGCCAACGGAACCTGGGGTTTTTAACTGAGCTTCTGGCTCGAAGAGCTGAAAAAGAAAGGAAAAAAAAAAAAAAAAAAAAGAAAAAGAAAATTTTGCANAAAAAAAAAAAAAAAGAAAAGAGACATTTGCAAAGGTGTCAAGAGCATCTGGGTTTGGGGCTCGGGGCTCGTCGGTGCTAATTATACAGCAGCTCTGCTTCCCCTGGCGCCGCCGGAGCCGTGCGGGAGATCTAGATGAAACCCTTTCCTTCACCGTTCCCGGTCTCCCGCTCTCTCCTGCCCTTTCTCCCCCCGGTAAAACAGAGGAGAACACCCCGAGCCTCACCGGAGTATCGCTTTCCCTCCCGAAAGACGCTTCTTAGAGTGGCTGTTATTAATCTGCTTCCGAAGTGAAGGAGGTAGGACGTTTCTTGGAGCACAAAGCTGTCCCCCCCCCACCCCTCCCCGGAGTCCTCGGTGGCTTTAGCAGAAATTTAAGGAAGGGCAAACAAAGTGGGACTGGGCCCTTGAAGAACTGGGGGACGCTTGTGGTGTGGAAGCAGGTTTTGCTCAGGACGTGGAAGTTGTGAGGTCTGTGTCTGGCAGAGAAAGAGAGTTAATTAACCCGGGGGAAGTTTTATTTTGCTTTGTGGGGTCTCCTCGTCGCAGCTCCAGCCCCGAGCGGAACCGTGGCGGTGTGGGGCTGGCAGGTCCCCGTTTCCAGCACGGGCAGAAGGAGATGGGAGAGCCACAGCAAGAATTTGACATTTAATGTGATCTCAGCCACGTAGTTCAGAGTTGAAACAAGGATAAATAAATGTGAAGGTAGTTTTAGCCTGCGTCGGTCTGCTGTGGCGGTTGAGGAGATGCTGGAGCTGGTGGTGGGGCCTTCTTGGAGATGTCCTGGAGAATCTCCCAGCTCGTCAGACGCGTTGGTTCAAGAGGTGGATTTCATGCTGTGTGGAAGAGCCTGGCTCCTCACGCCTAGGCGCTGGGCATCGCAGCTGAATTCCAGGGATGGCATCGAGCACACACCTCATGCCTGTGTGAAACGCGCTGGAGCCTTTTCTGGGCTTTGTACTTACTTTATGTCCTGTGTCTTGGGATGTGGGTGCTCTGCAAGTGCTTCAGTGTCGGTCTGTGGTCTTCTTTGGGGAGATGGGAGAGTTGCTTTTGCTTCTTACCCCAGCTCCAGGGCCTTACATTAATATGCTTTCAATTAGGTAACAGGTTTGAGGGGCACCACGAAATTGATCCGTACTTACCCCACATGAGAAGGCAGCAGACAAATTGCTGACAGTTTCTGGGGTGACCACCTCAGGAGCTTTTAAACAGGCAAGTGCAGTCGCTCTCGCTGTGAGATGGGCGAGAAGATTTCATTGGAATTGTGTGAGCTGAGCCTCCAGGGCTGCCTGTCCCGTGGTGGGGCTGAGCTGGAGACGTGCTGGGGTGAGGGCCTCACTGCTCCTTCATGTGAGGTTCCTCACCATGGGACGATTCAGCCCCTCAGGACAACGTTTCCTTTGCCCAGCGGTGCTTCTGCTGCTCCTTTAGTGCTTGAATGAGACGGTTTTCTCAACCTTTGCAGTTTGTGGTTTTTCTTTGAGAACGGGGGATTTTGGCTCCGCAGATGCCGAGCAGTCCCAGCTGCCCAGCGTTGATGTCCTCTCCCCCAGCTGAGGAGTTTTCCCTGATGACAATTGGGCTTTAGAAGCATAAGTGGAAACAAAAAGTCCTAAAAGCAGGAATTAACTTCAAGTAACGTTGTGGACCACTGGTTGTAGGTATAATTTTAAAAAAAAAACAGAAATTCTGTCCGTAGGGTTGGCAGTGAGTGTCCCAAAAGAGTTTTAATCTTTTGTAGATCTCATATGCACTAAGAGTTGTGCACCAGCTTCTTGCCCAAGCCCGAAATACTGATGGAAGTTTTATCATTGGTTTCCTTTTGTGTCAGAGAGGCGCAGGTTCCCCGAGATTTGAACTCTTTCCTTGACTTTTCATTGTGTTGCATTTAATTTTTGGCTTCAATCCATTGGCCAAGCTAATTTAGTGAGGGAATAGTGTTTGGATGAGCTTTAGAGTTTGCATTTTTGTCAGTTCCACACGGTGATAAGCAAAGGCAGCTCATGGGGCCAAGTCCCACGTGTGTGTCAGCAAGGGCTGAGCTCCCCGTTCCAGCATCGCTGGCGTGGGAAGCCAGCAGGGCCCCTAATTCCCTCTTCCTGTGGGAAACGCTGCCCTGGAAGACACGGATGGAATGATGTGCGGGCGGAAACAGATAGGAATGTGCTGAAAATCATTGGGCTGGCATAAAAAAACCACTAAGACCTACCCAGTGAGGAAGATCACTCATGTCCTGGAGTGACCTGGGGTGCAGGAGGTTCCCAGGTTGTTGGGTGGGCACCTCTGTCTCCAGTGGCACGGCCACGGCTGCGAGTAAACCCGGTGCTGAAGCTGTTAAGTGCGGTATTTGAGCAAGGAAGGGGTGTACAGAATTGTTCCTCTTACGTGGCAGGTGCTGCTCAATTATATTTAAGAACCCCCTTAAGGGACAGAAGTCAATTATAAGACAATAAGTAGGTCAGCTGAAAACATGTGCTTGTAAGTTTGCAAAACGCTGTAATAATAAGTCACTGTTGTTTTCTTCTGGAAGATTTTATGTTTCCATCACTTACTGTGACATGATGTGACTTGTGAGTAAATGCAGGGTTTTTTTCCTTTGACTTCTGGTTGCGTCAGTTTTATTGCCCGTGACTTTTCTTTTTTTTTTTAAAATGGAATTTATTTCACTGCGAGAAGCGAAGTGACCTGTGAAGAACAGCAGCAGCCACCCAAAGGTTGTGTTTCTTGTCAAAAGAAAGTGCCGTGGTGGCTGCTCTTTACTGTGGGCAGCCCCAGGTGAGTGACCGAGGCCGGGGCTGCAGCGATAGGTATGTGTGTCAGAAGTCACTGAAACCTTTTATGCGTGTGACAGTAGAATTTTTTTGGGGGAAAAACCCACACTTTAAATGGCTCCATCTGTGTAACAGGACTGGGGACCCCCAGGGCAAGGTCGGCATCTGAGAGAAGGACTTTGACGCTTGGAGGTGGACAGAGAAGGGGTGCTGTGGTGCTGGAGGTGGAGGTTCAGCCTCCCTTCCTCCTCCTCCTCCTCGCTCCTCAGCTCAGACGGGTGTCTTCCCACGGTGATGCCCATCTGCCTGGAGGCGCATGAAGTTTTAATAAATTTTCCTTTTTGTTACCCAGGCTGCCCTCAGTGCAGGTGCGATTGAACATCTCCTTATTCTAGGTGTCCCTCCCTCATGTAAAGAAGGTTTTGTGCCATTAACTTCTAGGAGGTGGTCTGTGTTGAAGAGGGGTCAAGTAGCTCTGCTTCTGGAGGTGAAACCAGAACCGAAGCCTGGTGGTGGACTGGTGGCTCGGTCCCCAGTGGGGCTGTTACTTGTCTGCTCGCGTGCCACATTGCCTCGCTGCATAACCTTACCATAACTTGGTGCTTGAAGTGAAATACTGAGTTACCTGCTCTTTGAAATCAGCAGGGCCTTGGAATGCAGTCTTATTGAAACACTCATGGTGATGGCTGGAAATCCATTCTGGCTCACGCCAGAGGCTTCACGTGAAGCCACCGAGTGTGCCTGTTCAGTCCAAGCACGTTTGGCTTGACATAAAATCATTTTCAGACACGCAGTTTAGTTCTGCAAGTTTGTTGCTGCTTATGTTTAGAGATGGCTGAAGTTAAAGTCAATTTTCTTTTGAGACATATTTACACCTAGTGGTGCATCTCGTGCAATGCTTACGCTTCCCCCTTTTAAATACCATTTTTCCCATGTAATAGTGAGAGGAGAAGAAAAGCAGCATTTTCTGTTATTAGACCAGCTCCCAAGCTGTAGCAACCTTTTTTAAAAGTTAATGACATTCTGATCAGAGAAAAAGTAAAAGTCTTTCTAGAGCTTTGTTGACTTGTTTTCAGTTGAGGTTTTCTCTGTGTGTGGAGGTGAGGTTGTGGTGTCCTTCCTGCAGGACCGAGCGCTGGACTCCAGCTGGACGTTGGCACCTACATTCAGGTGTCTTCTTGTTTAGTCAAGAAAAAATAGTTGTAGGTCAGATTCGGGAAGCTTTAAGGGTCTCTGAGTTTTTTTTGTCGTTTATAAAGTCGGGGAACCTTTCCCTTGACACATGGGACATGGAGCTGCCCCATGCCCACCTCACGTGTGCCTTCACAGATGTGAAGGACACAAGGTTGCTCGTCAGCTCTGGCAGAAGCTAGCTTAATAAAGTACACTAATGTTTTCAAGAGCAATGCATGGCCTGAAGTTTGAGTTTTGTAGTTGACGTTCTTTGCTGACTCTCCTCTAAAGTAATGATCTGAATTAGGGAGAGTCAACATTTGGTCTTTGCTCCTTAGCAATGTGCGTAGGCAGCTTCCGTGACCGCTTCTTAACAAACTTTTTAATGTGCATTTGATTTCTTCCTTCAATTCTGCTTTTTTTTTTTTTTTGTCTTAAAATTGTTTTCTTCAGAATGAAACGAGGCCTCAGTTGATGCTCCCGAGATTCTGGTCTGTGGTAGTACAGGTTTCCTGGTGTGCAGGAGGTGGGTGACGCGGAGCGGTGTGGTCCGTTCCAGCCGAGGTGTGCGGTGAGCCAGGCGTTTCTCACAATCAAATGCTGATTAGATTGATAAAATACATATCTGCGATGGAGCAGATTAGAATTTCAGTAATTTCCCAGGATGAGCTCAATTCTACGATGAGTCATTAATTTCTAAAATATAACTTACTGTCATAGAATATGATTATTCCTTAGACACAGGACTGGATCGTTATTTTTCTCCATGCAGCGTTCAGAAGCTGTTAAAGCGTTTGACAGGTGAATAAAAGATTCAGCCCTTTCTCCAAAGAACACAAGCCTTGTCTGCGCGGCAGAGTGACATTGTTTTAGCTCACATTTGTTCTTCAATTGATGTAGTTAACTAATACAACAGTTGCTTATTTCAAGTTAAGCCACGCTCAAGACCAGTTTACTTTGATTTAACCTGAATATGTCGATTTACAATAAGGCAAAGTAAGGCATGCTTGAGCTGAAATAAATGTCTGAGGAGCATCTTGCTCTACTACCCCAACAGCCATTTGGCTTTGAGGCTGGCTTGTGGTTTTCTCCTGCGTACGGCACCATGGAGAAAGTTGACAGAAGGTCCTATGAGCTTTGAGAGAAATTGGTGTGTTCCACTGACATCATCGTGGCCTGAATTTCATAGGGGCTGTACCCGGGTCCTGGGCGCTTGCCACTGGGGTGATCTGACCCACCACGGCTGGATTTGCCAGCGATGGGTTGGAGAGCTTTCATGGAGCTGTCTCCTGCCAGCTGGAGAGAGACTGTCCAATCGGTGGTCCCAGCTAGGTTTGGAAGAGGAGGTCTGTTGTGACCCTTGGTGAGGCTCACAATGACAACTGTGACTGAGAGAAATGCTGAAATGATGAAGGTTGCGAAACAAAACCACACTTTGTTACCACTGCAAGTGCTTTAGTGGTGGAGGGTGCTATATCTGAGCAGCTTCTAACCATCGGGCTCACCCATGCTGATGACTTTTAGATGACATCTCTCCTCTACATAACTTCTTACAGGATGCTGCCTCTGTGTCTAAGTCAGAATTATGGAATACAGAGCTGATAGCTTTTCCAGAGTTGTCTTCTGATACAGCTTGGGAGGTTGATGGACTTGGAGCGTGTCCCCCATCCTTGGCTTCCCTGTTGGTAACAGCTGGTGGCACGTGGCTGTCACACGTACTGTGCACATCTGCCTTCCTGAAAGCTGCCTTGTCCTATCTAACGGTGTTGCCGTGATCCCGGGCACCCCAAAATCCTGCCTTGGTTGGGTTTCTCCTTGCAGGGTTGGGAGGAAGAGGTGGTGGGTGGGGGACAAGCCTCACAAGGTTGAAATAACAGTAGAAGGCAGCTTAAAGAGATTTCTTTTTGTTATAAAACGGAGAGTAGGAAAGTTGGCTTCTCTCCTTGATTCTGCCATCCCTTCATGTGACCGGGAAGGAGCCAGCAGACTTCTGCGAGTTGCATTTCTTCATCTGGAGAGCGAGCGTAGCTGTGGATCTCTGTGTCACTGGGAACCTTAATTGAACGTTTCTTAATGTACTAATTGAATCTCAAATTGTCTTCCCACTTAGTGTTCCGTTAGAAACGGAAAAAGGTTGGGGTTTTTTTTTGTGCGTGTCTGTTTGCAAGCAAATAATGATTGTGATTGCAATTAAAAAAAAAAAATCCCCCAGGTTGGTTTGTTTGTTTGTGTGTTTGTTGTTTTGGTTTTGTTTGGAGCCATCTATCAACCTTTCAGGCAGGTTCACTGGGTTGCGTTCGTAATTAGCTGTTGTCCTCACGGCTCCGTGAGCGTGGCCGGGGCAGCACGTGGAAGAGGAACATGATTCATCCCCTCGGCGTGCCGGTGCTCGTAGCGCCGCAGTCTCTGCTGGTGGCTCCTGCCGCACGGTAACGGCTAATAAGATTGTCAGAAATCTGGTAGGTGACAGCTAAGTAAATTATCGGGCTCCCTTAACGCGTGTTTGATGGAGTCGTTGGCGCGGATTCGTGAAAGTCTGAGCCTCTGAAATTCTCACTTTAAAAATTTCATGTCCTATCCCTCAGCAGATGTGCTGACCGGCTTATTGTCTCCATGGTAACAAGGTTCCGTTTTTAAAATAGCCTAAAGTCACAAAAGAGAAGTCAGATATTAATAGCATAAGCAGCGTAGGTATGAATAAAAAAAAATAGGACTTGGCTATCCCTCACCCAAAATTTCTTGTATTTGGGAGTTGCCTGTCTCTTTGTACATAGCGTGGGTGTTTGTTTAAATGTACTTTTCTAGTGTGACCTGTAAAACTAATTCTCTTTATTCATGCAATGCTGTTACCGTGAAATACATGATTACAGTAACACTTGGAATACTAGCATAATACCAAATGCATAATATTTAATAGGTAACCGTTAAAAAAGAAATCTCTTTAGAGACATGCGTGGCATAGGACAGCATAAATGCAAGGTGCTCCTACTGCCCCCCATTCTATAATGGGGAGACGGGAGCCAGAAGAGCCCTGTGACTTGATAAAACCCCGCGGTGAAGCCGGGCCTCGAGCGCCCTGGGCAGCTCCGTTCCCACCTCCCATCGCCCGCCGCCTTCNCCCCCCCAATTATTTTTGCTGTACGGTAACAGAATGTGCAAAACTCCAGTTGGGTGATTATAGTGTAAGGCCACGCGCCGGAGCCGCTCCGGCAGATTTCGGGAGCTCCAGCCACGCAGGGGCTCTGCCTGCGCTTGCTGCCGTGCAGTTTCTATGGACACCGATGGCTTGTGTCACACGCAATCTCCGTGCGATTGTCTGTGCTGAATATGGAGGAAGCAGAGATGATTGCATGGGGCTCCAAACCTGTGTTTGCTACAATACGTTCTGTTGCTTTGAAAAGAATAGGGTAGAGGCAGAAATAGCGTTTTCCTAAAAACCCTTAGGTCTTGGGTGACCTGGGGAGTTGGAGGAAAGAGCTTCTTAACTCCTTTCTGTTGGTTTCAGGGTTATATGGGGAAGCCTGACGTGTATATTCATCAAAATTCTGCTTCAAAAAATAATAAAGCAGAGCTCCAGCAAAATAAAATTCAGATGGGAATCTTCAGCCACTTGGGATGTTACAAAGATCTCCCATTAAAGACAGTTTTTCGGCTAACAGTCAATGTAATAAAAACAATCAGGAGGTGATTTTGATAATTGAAGTCAGATGATTTGACAGTTGAGAAAAGATGTCAAAAACGCGTTCAGAGAGTCTGAGTAACACCATGTCTCTTGTCTGTTGCATTAATTTTTGGCTGCTTGTAATGAGGTCTCCAGCTGTCCCTGGTGCTTTGGGGCGAAGTGGAATGGGTAGTAGATAGGACTCGCCTGCCTTCCCCTGTCCCTCTGGTCAAAATTGAAAGTTTTCTTAAAAGTCATCTGCGATGTGTACAAATAAAGTGTATTTTTGCCTCTCGCTGATGTTGCCGAATGGCACGGCATGTAAAAGGTTGCTGTTCCTGTACGGCTGTCGGGAGTCCCGGTGCTGGCATTCCCACAGGTACCTTCTCGTACGTGGGTGGTCCCACACCAACCTCTGGGCTTTCTGCTTTTTGCAAAGCAACTTGCACGTGGTTTTTTTTGAGATCTGGGCCGTAGCGTGTTAAATGCTTTAAGGTAGTAGGGTGAAAATACATCTTAGTAGTTACACTCTGGTCACGTTCCCTCTTAATAATAATCCCTCTGTGCACTCCGTTTCCTTGATGCTTTTTACGATGAGCATCACTGTTTTTGGGAAAACCTTTCTTTGTTCTAAATGAGAGATTTAATGTCCTTAAGTAAAGACGTTACTTTTGAATACTGGATTCTGACGGCTTTGTGTTGCTTGGGTCTGGGTTGTGACGCCTTTTCTTGTGCAGAATAAGCAATATTCTAGCTGTAACCTTCATTTGGTTTTACTTGTATTCTGTTTCTGCTATCGTTTGTATTTTGATGATGGTCATTCTTCGGACCGATGGTTTCAGTGCTTGACAACTGACTCTTTTTCACAGTTGATATATCGTTTTTCCATGCGTACATATGGACAGCAGGAACTGTCCCTATGTCTCAATATTTCTTTACATTCATATACTTAATGCATTTTGATATCCCTTGCAAAATTTGATACCCTGATTCGAATAATGTAGTAAAATACTGCAAGTCAGAATTTTGAAAACATCCTTTGAAAACGCTTGTTTCTTTGAAAATCAAGATAACCCTTTTGTTGGCATAATCTGGTAGCTTCTACCCAGTGACACTCCATTCATTTTGCATATTTCACCTGTGGAAACATTTCCAGTGGTTTATTCTCCAGGAGGGAAAAGAAACAGTGCGGCGAGGCAGCGAGCTGCACGTGGGCAGCTCTGTAATCAAATTCCCCCCGGATCCGGAAGAAACGCGTCCCGCTGAAGCGATCCTTCTGTGGTGGTTATTTTGTGGGGGGAATAGTCTTTCAGCTGAAGTTGTAGAGGTCTGTGTTTTCTGCCAAAACAGTAGATTCTCTTTGTGTAATGCTTACAAAACGTAGTAGTTTCTACAAGCATTTTAGGAAGAAAGTGCATCTTTGGGGTTTTCCGTGTGGGCTTAAACGTCCTCATGGGTGTTTTAGGGACGTTCCTGGTATTTGCTGACTGTGCTTCATGGAGCCCTTTGGTTTTATTCCTTGCGCTTTCCGTGAAGAGCTGCTCTCACACAGCTCATTGGGTGGGAATACTTCCGGTCTTGTGAACTGAAAACAAGCTTCTACCTGAATTACCATGGGCAGGAGAGACTTGTAAGGGCACTCATCTGGATGGTGAGAGAGGAGGTGACAATTCTGGCATGGTTTTGGGAAGCCAAGCTCTTTCATGGTGTGGGACTCAACAGGCAGGAGTCATTTGCCTCAGCTCTGGTGTCTGGTCCCATCTGGGACATCCCAGGCTCTCCTGGCTGGGAGCATTCGAGGGCAACATGCTGTGGCAAACAGGAGGTAGATCTGGGTGCCTGTGGAAGACCATCACCCTGCTGCAGCCCCATGGATTTGCTGGGTCATCTGAAACAGCCTTAGACACCCTTGTTAAACTCCGATGAAGCCCATCCAGCACGTTACAGAAGAAAACCTAAATTAAGCTCCTCACTTGTGACTTAAGTGAGCCTCGCTAACTACAGGGTGACATGTCTTTTTGCAAAGAGAAAGGTAGATTATTTTATGATTTTCCATCCAAATTATATCTTTGATTTGGATTTTGCTTGCCCGAATTCTTGTGGTGAGAGATATTCTTCACTTCCTACCTTATGGGCTCAGTGATACATTGTCCTGTACAAGACCTTGGTGACAACATGCAGGTCATACGTACGTGTTCTACTCCAATTTTTGGGAAGCTTTTTTGGAGCCTTTTATGACAAAGGCACTATGTACCTGGAAGATCGTGAGGAAAAATTTTGTATTAGGAATTAGCTGAAATGAAATTCTGCTGAAATTAGGCTGACAGTTCTGCTAAAGCATCTATGTGTGTTATGGCCATTTTTGTGCTTGTGCTTAGTAATGAAGGACGTATCTATAAATACTGCAAAAGCAAAGTGGTTATACTTAGAAATGGAGATCCTTTTTCCATGCCTCCCCCAGTTAAGATGACGGGTCAGATATTCCGAGCCCCTCTGGTGGCAGATTCCCCATGGCCAGCCAGGAGCACAGCCCTGGTCATAGACACTGAGCCACAGAAGGCATGGTTTCTTCTTAAATACAGAAGATGTAGAGGACTGAAAAGAAATCTAGTCCAAACTCAGTTCTTGCTGTAAACTGGTTGGCCTGACCTGCCGTGCCCGGAGGGGCGCTCGTTCCTTGGGTGACCTCTTCTTAGCAATTGAAACTGATTTTCCCATTAGGAGAAATTTCATAAGCTGGTAGGGTGTTTTTGTTTGGTTTTTTTCTCTCTTTTATTCATCTTAGAATGATAAAAATGACCTTGGCACCAGGCACTTCTTAGGACTTAATGAGCAGTTGGGGTTAATGTCCCGGGCTACATTAAACATCCAGCCAGTCATTAATCTTCAAAGTGCCTGGTGGCACTTATGGCTTAAATATTCTGCTTCTGTTTTGGCTTTAGTCATCTTGGGCCCTCAGGAGCATCTTTGCCTCCCTTCCCTCCCTCCTCACATGTTGGGGTCATGGGGAGGAAACATCTCTCCTGTGGGGTGATAATGTGAGCTGCTCCGCTGTGCTGGCTGTGAATATACGAGACGTGGGACCTGGGGGTGTTAGACGGGAGAGCTGCAACAGTAATGAAGTTTATCTTCACGTTTCTGCAGACTGTGATAGGAGGAGAGGGAATCCAGGACTGCCGAGCGTAACCCACTTCCTTAGAGAAGAAGGTCAGGTCGGAGACACGGAGAAATGAAGAATGAGGTGGGGTTATAAAGGCAGCAGGAAGGTGAAAGAAGAGGAGATGTGAGAGCCGGGATGTAGTTAGAGCATGGTTGAGTGGAGGGTAGGAAGGATGTTCATGAGATGAAGGGAAGATTGAGCAGGTTTGGAAGTGAGATCTCATCTGGGTGGCATCGCCACGTGCCACAACAGACCTTGGCATGATGCTTTCCTTCCTGCCACATTCACCCGTTCTTAAATTAATATCCCTTTTCTGACGGTGTTTGCCCTCCTGTCATTGAGTTGCTGTCCTTCATGGCTTTCACCCGCAGTGCTCCTGTGCTGCCTTCTGCAGCTCACCGCCCTGTTTCTCTTCTCTGTCCTCTTCCAACTCTGCTGTTGGCATTCCTATCCTCTTCCAAAAACTCCTGATGGTCACTGGCCTTGGCTTGATCCGTCTCCTTTCTCACCCCATGTGCCTCTGGGTCCTCCACGCTGAATTTCAGCAGCTGCCTTCTTACTCAGTTTTGTACAAGACAAAAAAAGAGTAGGAGGAGGGGATATCACAAATTTTTACTTAAGTAACTATTTGAGGTGTTGAATAACTATTGCAGGAGTTCAAGGCTGGGTTGGAGGGGGGGCTTGGAGCAACCTGGTCTGGTGGGAGGTGTCTCTGCCCAGGGCAGGGGTGGCACTGGGTAGGCTTTAAGGTCCTTTCCTATCCAAGCCATTTTATGATTCAAATTTGACTGTGGTCACTATGTGGGATTTTTTTTCTTTTGTTTGCTTTTTTCCTGAGAATGTTGTTGTTTTCTTTATTTCACGTTCTGTATGCCACATATTGTATTTCTCTCTTAAAACTGCCAGTGGACTCAGCATGTTGTGACACTCGCTCCCTGGCTACTGAGAGCTGCCCACTATACACTTCACCAGCCATCAAATTAGCAAAAAACGACAAACTTCCTCAAAATTCCCAATAAAAACCAAGGACAGAGGAAAAAGGTGAGAGGAAGTAGAAAAGGAGAGAAAAGGAGAAACTAAGAAAGAAGAGGGAGAATATGCCTGTAGCTGATTTGCAGAACAAAGAGTATATGAACTACAAATGTTAATAGCAGCTTGCAGAATGGGTGGCTCTTCTATAACTCTGGTCTTCTATGACTTTTTTCACCCCTCTTTGTAGGTATTCTGGAAGGAACTTTTTCCATTTTCCTTTAGGGAGCAGATAGATGTGTCCTAGCCACACTAGCTGCTCCTATAGCAGGTTCCTCTGTTTTCATCCCTTTTCTTTTTTTTTTCTTTTCTATTTTCTTTCTTTTTTTTGTCCTTTTTCCTTTTCTTTCTCCCTGTAGACTCGGGGAGAGGACTGGCAATGAGGAAGGAAGGCCAGAGGCATCTGCTGCCTCTCTGCAGTGTGATGGTCTTCTTAAGGGCGCTCTTAACGTCAAACCTTCACTACTCTGTTTTCCAAGGTATTTTTCCAGGCCTGGGATGTAGTTTGTAAGGCTTTTGCACGGCATTGAGATTTTTTCCTCGCAGTCTTGACTTCAGCACATGTGGTCCTGTTTTTTCAGTCATAATGACAAGTGTACTCAGGGACACAAACCGTCACAAAGCAAAGTTTTCTTGGCCCAAAAGCCTTACCAAAACCAACTCTCTCCAGACAATACCTGCCTTTATCACACTCTTGCCTTCTCAGGCACTCATCCAGATTCCCCAGGAGGCTCTCTTGGGATGACAAAAATGCCTAACACTCCTTTGGGGTCTGTCCCTCTTGGGGGACGTGGTTCCGGATCGGTGCATCGCACCTGCTGTTGAGCAGAAGTCCCCTGTTTTCTTGGATGAAGTTGGTCATTTTGTTTTGCTTCAGGCTCTTTGCCTTGTCATGGATCTCTTGTTCAAGGTAAAATTAACATATCCTAATTTTTTCTGGGAGTGACATTGGGGTGTCCAGCATTGAGGATTTGCATGAATTATTCCATGTGGACTTCAACTCTTCAAGGGAGGTCGCCACTCAGCCAAGAATAAGAGTCTTTATTTACCACAGAAAGAAACATTATGAAACAAAATAAAGATGGAATAATTACTGTATAATTATTCCAATAATTCTAGAGTCCTGTCCTGCTCCAGCCATATACTGTCCTGGTGCAGTCCTGGCATGAAGGATCCAGGGGTGAGCTGCGTGACTTGCAGTATGGCAGAATGGTAAGATGAGAGATGGAGATGAGAGACAACTGTTGTTCTTCATATTACCCTTTTTGCAATTTTTTTCTTTCTTTTTTTTATTTTTTTAAGTGAAAGCATGAATTACCAACCTTAATGTTGAGCCTCCAAACACCAACCTCAAGGAGAATGGACTGAGGGGCTGATTAGGAAAGGGTGCTTTATTCTTAGCCATATTCAGTAGTCACGGGGCAGACAGCATTTGCTGTCAAACAGATGATTTGCAGAGCCCAAAAGTACATTTAAAAAAAAAAAAAAAGAAAGAAAGAAAATGATGTAAGCATTGCAGAGCAGAGCACACCCATCTGTTGGGCTGAATATCCAAGCCCTCCTGCTTATGATTTTTATAATGAACTTGCTTCTCATGGTAAATGCTGAAATAACTACTACGTTGGCTGATTTTTGTCTTCCGAAGAGCGGAACGAAGAGTAGCATGCACCCGGGGTGTCCCTGCTGGGCAGTGTGCCTCCTTCGTTCCTCATCTGCTTCTCTTTCCGTTCGTTTCTCATCTGCTGGCCTCTCATCAGATGTGCGGGTACAAATGCATTACTGTTGTCCCCAGCGTATCTCTTGGTGCGAGTTTTGTACTTCTTGTGAGTGCCCATCTGTTGCCCAGCTTCGTGTTGATCAACTGGAACATGGTTCATTTTCTCTTCTCCCCATCTTGGCTGAGAGGAAGAGCTGGTGGACTCAACAGAGGCCGTGCTGCTCCTAGGGCAAGGCAAAGGCTTCACGTTTTCCACTCGTTCAGTCAACTGGGTTGACTCGTAACGGAGCTTTTATTCTATGTATGGGTTTTATTCTTGTTCAAAGCAAAGGTGTTTTATTTATTCATTTAATGCACTTAAGGATTTTTCTGCTTTAGACCGTTAACAAGTAATTGAGCGGCTTACATCCCTCCATGACAAATCTCCTGGTATTTTAAAATTCTGCGTAATTTTGTGCTTTGGGTCCTCTCTGAGATTAAGTGCTGGCGATTTAGAAAGACTTCTGTAGTCTGTTGTTAACTGTGGTCATTGAAAAAGAAATTAACTGTGAAAAGTCACCACACAGCAAACCCCTTACCAGAAAATGGTACCTTTTCCAGTTCTCCAGGTCCCACGACCACATGTATGTGTCTGACCTGCAGCCACTTCACCTGTAAATACCTCACCTTCCTTTTTGCCCATGACTCTGTTTTCTGTGATCGTTAAATGAGAGGTTACCACTTACATGCAGGAAAAACAGAAGTGTGATGAATTACAAGCCGGTGTAATTTATGCAGAAGCAGTGTGGGGGAAATTGCAGCCCACTCTTGTTCCACATAAATTATGCATGTACCTCCTTGAAAATAGCTACAGAGGGTGTTCGGATTTTTTTTGGCTAATGAATCATGCCCTAAATTTCTACAGTACATACATTGACTCAAATGTCTCCCTTTTGCCCCACCTTTATTTTTAGATCATCTGTAAACTTTTGCTGAACGTGCAGTTCCGGATGTTTCTTTATTTTCCTTACAACAGACCTGTTCTTTGAAGACCCTGTTTTGAGAAGGGGCTCCTAAATTTACTACTTCTCCCAGAGCCCTCCCACGTGAGAGTTACATCTTATGCTTTGGAGATCGTCTGAAGAGATCCCTTGGCTGTTGTAGTAAGGATTTATGTGAATAAATGTGCTTTTAGGAAGGTGCAGCCTTGTGTGCAGTCACCTCCCTGCAAACCATGGCTGTGGACTTCTTTGGAGCTGTAGCCTTCTCTCCTGGGTCATGAGCAACACAGAACCTTTGAATCTGAACACAGAAATAAAGAAGTTGCAAACAATTCATGAAGAAATCAAAGTATGACGCTCTCCACCAGATAATATTTGCTTGGCAGGGTATATAAATATAATATTTATTTGGCCATAAGCTAGTGAAGCTCGGGGATGATTAGAGGAACCCTGCATGTAGCCCTCACTGGGAAATGGGAAGCAGCAGGGTGGTGGTCTGGTCTTCTCCTCGACCTCAGGAGCAGTTGCAAAGCTGGAGCTCCATCTACGAGACAGCAGCAGTAACAGCGCCAACCAGCAAGAAGCAATTTTTTGAGAGGAAAAGTGCTTTGAGGAGGATTTGGAAGGTGAAGAATGGTTGTTTGGAACATGAGAAGATGGAACAGCTTTTGGACCTAAAATCGTCTTGCTACAAGGATACAGAACGTTACGGAGAGAACAAGTCAAAGAGAAGTGTGATTTTCATTATAATAAAGGTGTGGGTGGACCGGCGTAGGCACGGCTGGGAGAAGGGGGGGCACCAGGCTTGGCTGGAGTGGGGGAGCGGGGATGGGAGCGAGCAAAGGCTTTCGTGGTGAGGGAGGTGGGGGCAGTCATGGAAGGCCATTTGGGTTTTGTCGTGGACTCGGAAAAAGGAATTTCAAGACGCTGAAGAGAGATACTCAGTATATTTTATTGTCATATGTTAGGAGCCTGCCTAGGATATATATAGTTGGTCTCATGTGTGCTTTCTTGAGGATTTTTCTGTGGTTTTTCCCCTTGTTTTATGTTATTTTTTGGGCATAGTTATTTATCCTCCTTTGATGTGTCTAAGCAAACAGTGACTGTGTATTTGAGGCCAAATCTCTCTTGCCACTGTCCTGCTCCTGCTGAAACCAGTGAGGGTCTTTCATGTGCAAAGCGAGCATGATTGCATGAGCTAATGGCACGGAGGGATTATTATTTTCCTCCTGTCTACCGTTGTCAGTAAAAATGAAGTTTGCTGCCCCTGCACGTCTATGTTTTGATAAACGGAGAGAAACCATTTGTGGGAATGGCACCAAAACCAATTTGGTTCCCAACAGAAAAATGAAATATGATTGGCCTGGGGGGATGATGTGTGACATGAGCTGGCTGTTTGCATTTCAAAAGTGATGCGGTTAGGAAAAGTAGTTGTCACATAGTCTGGTCTACAGGCAGCACTAGGCTGATAAACCCTTCCATCGACGATCTGTGTGATAAAACCAGTGCTAGGTCTTGCAACTTGACTTTTAAGGGCTCCATCTGGATGGATAATATACTATTTTACTAGGTAGTGAGAATCATTATCTTTCGGAGTTGCTCAGCACTGCCTTTCAGGCAGGGAACTCCTCGCCACAGGGTGCTATGGACACAAAAGAAAAATCAAAATGGATCAAATGGAAAAAGGAATGGACAAACCAGCAGGAGAGAAATCGTTTCACAGGCTGTCAGGTACTTGGCTGTAATTCCTGGCTCTGGGATGGAGCCAGATCCAGGGTGCTCAGAGCACACGGCGATGTACTTGCCCTCTTCCTACGCCGTACCAGAAAGGCACTGGTACCAGTACAGGCAGATCTTTGATCAGCCCTGAGGTGGCTTCTCTTCCCTGTGTAAGAAAAACATTTCTTGATAAACTGAGTAAACTGTATTTCATGCCTCTCTTCTCAGGGCACATATTCACAGCTTTTATTATTTCTGAGTTGATTTCTGGATTCCTTCTAAGTTTTCACATCCTTCTCCCAAGGTGGGTAATACATACTCAGAAACCGCATTCCCGCTAGGCTTGATACTCACGTTAAGCAATTTTATGGAAGTTTACATGTCGTGGAACATGGTAATATTTTTGTCACAACCTGCATTTGGTACAAAGAGAAGACGTACGGCCATCGTGAGTGAAGAGAGTGCTAAAAAGTGAAGTTGTGGGGAGGTCTGCTCTGACTTGAGGCATGCGTGGGATTAGGGGATGGGAAGAGGATGCCATGGGGAGGGGTTTACATGCTCTGAGCTTGTGCTGTCCCATGGCAGAAGCATCTTATAAGGGTTTCAGTAACTTTCATCAACAACGTTACTGAGATCTGTTGATAAATCATTTCCTAATCTCTTTAATATTAGACTGCATTGAATAGAGAAGCCCTCTTAGTAAAATGTCAGGAGGTCTCAATCAAATATTAGTGTATGTGAAAGAAAGCCTTATCAACCTGTTTTTACTTGTTGTCTGATGAAAACTATTCTGTTTTATTTCTAGTGAAATTATAGTTATTTCCATTATTTTCCTAATTCTCTTCAATTCTTCAGTGATAAGGATCCACCTCAGGATTCCCTTAGTATCATTTGGAAATGGTCCCTGTTTATATATTTGCACAATGCTACCTGACCCCTTGTCCTCAGAAGTTCCTAGAAGAAAAACTCCTGGCCAACCTTTAACAATTCAGAGAACTCTTTAGCCAATTTTCCTAATGTCTTGGGGTCAAAATTGTTTTCTGTGCTGGGTTTGCACAGCAAAGGCGGGGAGGGCATGGCCGCTGACGGGGTGCCAGCCGCCAACGTCTCGCTTCCACATCCAGCACAGTCTTTGCCATGCACTTAAATACTGAAGTTCAGGCCCTGGCAGTATAATCTAACTGCTAACGAGCCTTTCAAGTGAATTGCATTAACTCAAAGCATTAATTCTGTGGGGTTTTCAGAGTTCAGCTAAATATGGCTTTTAGAGATGGATAAAATTACTGTACGCTATTTTTTTTTTCTCATTCGCTTCTATTCTTAGAATACTTACTTGCTACAGTATATTTAAATACAATCACAAACCAAAATGCTCTGTGCAGATGGTTACTGACTCTCCGGTATCCGTGTTTGGGACTATGCCCATTAATTAGGTCTGCTGTGTTCACCTACACGTTACTGTTTTGTAGGAGGAAAAGTGTTGTCTTTTGTACCTAAAAAGCAACTTCCTGGGGTTGAATGAACGTGCATTATTCCTGGGGAGGAAAAATGCTGTGCAAAGGGGGGAAAAAAACCCTAAATTTAAAAACATCTTTGGGAATTTGTCACCATCTGGAGGGGGAAGCTGTGTAGGGAGATGGCCGGGTGGTCACACGACAGCCGGAGCAGGACACGGATATTGTTGCTCCCTCCGGGGTCTGTGTCCCCAAATTGCCACGGGTGCTTCTGCGCCGTGGGCAGCATCAGGGACCATGACATCCCGGGGGCTGGCCCCCCTCTGGAGTTGGGACTGGCAGCTCCGGCATCATCTGCCTCCGGTTCTGCATCTTCTAGGACCAAAGCTCCTCAGCTTTCCCTTGGCACACGAGTCTCGGTGCTGGATTTGCTGTTGGGATTTCTTTAGGGTGGCAGCGTAATTATTGTTGTTTTTTGACCCCAAATCCGGTGGCAACTGGCTGATCCATCAGCTGGACTGGGAAGACTGAAAGTCCAGCTTCTTTCTACAAGTCTCTGATCATTTCTAATAGACCATGTCATCCCTTCTGCTCATGGCTATCATCTTCCTTAGGGTGGCTACTGCATAGCTCCACCAACTTGCCCACATGGTAGGCACAGGCTCAGTGGCCAGTGCCACGTGCCCCATCACAAGGCGTGCAACTCCCTGCGTGGCTGTGCTGGAGTCCTCGCTGCTGTGTTCATCCTCCTGGGACATTATCCTTGCCATGGCCAGTGCGAGTGGGACCCGTCCGTACCCTGTTGTCACTCGAGGGGGGCAACTGCTTGCAGCAGCCACCTCCTGGGGCGTCAGCAGGCCATTAGGTCACAGAACCACAGAATCTTCTAGGTTGGAAGGGACCTTAAAGATCATCTTGTCCAACCGTGCAACCTGATTTTGACAAAAATAAACACCCACACAACAAACAAAAAGCAACACCATCACTAAACCATATCTCCCAGCACTACATCAACCCATCTTTTGAACACCTCCAGGGATGGTCCCTCAACCCCCTCCCTGGGCAGCCCATTCCAATGTCTGATCACCCTTTCCATGAAAAAATTTTTCCTAATATCCAGCCTGAACCTCCCCTGGCGTCACTTGAGGCCATTTCCTCTCGTCCTGTCGCCTGTGACTTGGGAGAAGAGACCGACCCCCACCTCTCTACACCCTCCTTTCAGGGAGTTGGAGAGAGCGAGAAGGTCTCCCCTCAGCCTCCTCTTCTCCAGGCTGAATAACCCCAGCTCCCTCAGCCTCTCCTCATAAGACTTGTGCTCCAGACCCCTCACCATCTTTGTTGCTCTTCTCTGGACCCGCTCCAGCACCTCAACGTCTTTTTTATGGTAGGGAGCCCAAAACTGGACACAGTACTCGAGGTGGGACCTCACCAGTGCCGAGTACAGGGGGAGGATCACCTCCCGGTCTTCTGTGCATGAAGGGGAATGAACACAAATGACCTTGTTTTTCTGGCAGGGAGCTGGCAGTAATAATAATCTTCCAAAATGTAAGGTTTTGACAGAGGTAAATCCTGTGACTTGTCTGTAATGAGGGCAAGGACCATTTGGGCAGAATCGTAGGGCAAAGGCCGAGGAGATGCTGCTGGCTTGTAGGTCACGCAACTGGCTATTGCCACGGTTGTGCTCTCATCCTCAGTCACTCCTTACTGGGATCTAGCGCAGGGGTTGAGCACAAACAGCTGGGCTGCTGTCTAAAACATCAAATTCTGATTGAGGCTTCAGAAATACTGTTTTTTGGTGTTTGTTGTCGCTGCTGATTTGTATCCTGAGACTGGCTGGGTACTGTCACCTCGGGTCCCTGCGCTGTGGACGGGCTCGGCTGGCAGTCAGTTTGTAGGGATGCCGCCTTGCATTTTTTGTAGTCCTTCCACCCTAACGCCATCACTCGAGGTACTTTGTAAGGATAGACAACACTGAATTCCATGGGAATGAAGTATCTGATCCTGGGAAAAATAGGGACCTTGTTTCAGGTAAGAGTTTTAGACCTCTGAGCCATCTACTCGTCATTAACTATTACTCAGTTTAAAAGCCTCTTTTCACAAAATTCTCCCTTAGTGTTTCAGGCAAGGCTAACCTGGCAAATCCTGGTTCAGCTGGTGAGTACAGTTGTTGGTAGGTAAATGTGGGTATGGTTCCTCAGGGCAGTTGTGTCAGTCCCCTCTGTACCGGACGGGTGGCCGGGGTACCTGCGCTCTCACGCTCCTGTGGCACCGTTAAGAGAAAGATAAAAATCCTCTTGATTGACTAAAAAGAGTTTCATCGCTTACCAAAAAAAAATAAAAATCATTCCAAATTCTTTATAATCTCAGCTAAATTAAGATAAAAATGCTTTTCTGACAGAGTTGCGTGCAGGAAAACGTGCCGGGTGTCTTTGCAGTTATTTGACAGCATGAGCTGCGCTCCCGGCTGGGCTAAAAACCCGCAGTTCTGGTAAAAGCCACAGGGTGGGGTTGTTACTTTAAAGCTTGCTCTAATACTTCAATCCTCGAGCAGTAAGTTCGGAGTCCTGAAGTCCTTATGTCCTTTTAGTCATTTAAATGTGGTCTTTATACTTTGCAAGTTCTTCAGCAAAGAGCTTGACTCAGGCAAAAGCATCACAAGCCCAATGTAATTAATTTCCATAGAGTTTACTTTCCATAGAGTTGCTCCTGCTGATTTTGGGGGCAATAATGTGCAGTCCTGGATGTCTGGTAGGATGCTTAGCTTATCCCAGGGGAGCGGAGTTAGTTGGAGCTGCAAGGAGTGCCACTTCCAGGAATTGCTGATTTTTGTAGCCCAGGTGAGAATGAGGCAAGTTCCTGCTCTTGCTTTGAATTGACACTTGCAGGCGGGGAGCTTGCGGGGCACAGGGGACAAGCCAACATTCAGCAGGTACAAAGCATTTGTGAACTTCTTCAATGAAATCTTTCCCGTACCATTAAGCCACAGAAGGGAGATGTCAGTCATCGTCTCTGGGCAGGATTCAGAGCACTTTGTGCCTGCGTGAACTGGACTGGAAAAACCCCAAAACAAACAAAAAAACCCCACCAGCCTCCCAGACTGCTCCCTTACAGCCATGTGCATGTTTCCACGGGAGAAACACCTTAGTCTCTGCCAAACCAGGCTCTGGCTCTCACTGTACAGCTCTCGTAACTTATCAATACTGACACCACAGCTGCCGCCTTTCTCTTCTGACTCGGTTCCTACCCCTACAGAACCAATGGGGGACCCTAATGACAAGGGTTCTGCTTTTTTATCAGCTCTAAATAAATGTATGCAAATGACTAAAGCATACAGTTAACTGCAGGTGAGCAGGGTGGATTTTTACCTTCCATGGGCAAAATGGTATCTAAGGGCTAATCGTATGTAACAGCTTCAGATATTAAGGATTAATGTTATGTAAGAAATAGTCAAGATATTTTTCATGAAAGATCTCAGATTGATGATGGGAACTGTAAGAGCTGGTAATATCATGGAAGCATTTGATGTTTGCCTGGGCTGTGCAGGAGGTAGAACCTCTTCCCGTTCACCCTTTCCTTCATCCCTGTCTTCATCCCAAGCCCACTTCCTCCTGTTTGTGGGTTTGGCTGTCAGAAATGGAATAAAAACCCCATGTTGGTACACAAATGTAAAGTTTCTGTCCTCATAAGCCACTCCATTTGGATTCTTCTACTCTTCTTTATTCTCCATATGAAATCTCTTTCCTAGAAAGAGCGATTTTTTTTCCTAGGTACGCACTCTTCCCAACAGAACATGGCATAAGCGGGGGTCAGTTTTCGAGGTACTGAAGAAAGCTGATCCTAGTTAAATTCAAGCAGGTAAGGAGCATGGTTCTGATGACTGTTGTGTATCTCCCAGACAGAGATAGGTTTGGTTTTCTTGGTTGTTTTTTTTTTCTCACCCTTCTGACATCTACACTCTCTGTTGTCTTGTACTTATGAGAAAATTTCATGTGGGCAAATGCACAGATAGAAAACAAACAAACAAAAGACCCCTCTGGTTGGATAAATACACTGAAAAATGTGCAAAGGCAAGCATCGGCACTGTGCGATCTTTGGAATCTGTCCTCTGAAAGGGAGATGTGTTAAAAAAATATTTCCTGTGATTATTTGGGAATGCAATACAAATTTCTTCTCCAATTCCACGTTTAGGACTCTGCTGATACACGTTCCTGTGTACATCTCTCTCAGTCCCAAGCAAATGGGCCTTCCAGTACCTGAAGGGAGCCTACATGAGAGATGGGGAGGACTCTTGGTGAGGGAGGGGAGCCCTAGGAGGAGGGGGAAGGGTTTGACCCTGAAAGAGGGGCGATGGAGAGGAGATGTGGGGAAGAACTTCTTTGGTGTGACGGGGGTGAGAGCCTGGCCCAGGTTGCCCCGAGAAGCTGTGGCTGCCCCATCCCTGGAGGGGTTGAAGGGCAGGTTGGAGGGGGCTTGGAGCAACCTGGTGTGGTGGGAGGTGTCCCTGCCCAGGGCAGGGGCTTGGAACTCAATGATCTTTAAGGTCCCTACCAACTCTAACCATTCTTTGATTCTGTTCTATGAAATATACCCCCCTCATCTTCATGCCGAGGGCTCCTCGCAGCTTGGCCCCATGTTGTCTGTCATCTCATTCCTGGCTGAGAGTCACACTCCTAATGAGCTGCCCAGCGCTCTGCCCACTTGCCCAGGTAATAATGGTACAGCTGTATTTAAGACAACTGACATCTCTATCAACAGCTGCCCAGAGCTCTCTGCCTCCTAAAGCTTCACTTGCATAAATTCTGCAACATTTAAGCCACTAAAAAAGCAAACTGAGGAAGAAGCTTTTGGTTTGTGCTCCTCCCTGTGCATGCCCAAGCACTTGGCTTTTGTTTTTCTATTTGCACCGATACCAACCATTGTTTTATTTTGATGGGTTTTACTCAAAAGCGCTTATTAATAATGTCATTTCACCGCCACGAAGCACATTGGTGCTGTGCTGACACAGTTTCATAAAAATATTTGTTCTGAGAGTAAAGGATGGGAATTACAACACACGCTTTCAGAAGGAGAAAATTACATGCTATCAGACCACAAACATACACCTGATTTCCTGTTAAACCTCATAAAAGCAAGGAGCTGAAATGCAGCACTTGTTTTGCCTGGTTTGTTTAGCTCATGGCAATGTGATGTGCTGATGTGCTTAGATATATAAATAGCCACTGGGCATCGTGGTAGGGAGCTGTAATGTGCGGTGGCACTGCTGAGATTTGGGGTTATGTAAATTAAAAACAGATTATTATTTTTTTTTCTAAACTGTAATCGCGTGGTTTTTCTTCCGGATTAAATTGTAAAATAAAATAATTGGTGAAGGCAGCCAGATTTGTTGATGCCAACGACTCTGTTTCTGCTCTTTTGGCAATACAACATTGTGAGAAATCTGATGGAAACAGTATTTGAGAGGTGTACTTTTCCCAGTAGACTGCAGGCCCGTCCCTTGGCGTGCTGTACTGAAAGCTCTTTCACGGGGAGGAGGGGGTTATTCCCACCGTGTGGTGGGGAGGGGTCACTGCCTTATTTTCACTCTGGAAGCCGAGATAAGAACACCTTGCTGTGTCTGAATCACAGCTTTCACTCCCCACTCCCCACGAGATTGTGTATTTTTAGCTATCTACTCCTGATCAGGTGTTTTCTTTGTGGGTTTTCTTGTGTTTTTTACTTTTTAAATCCAAGCGTGCTGGGCCATGGACAGTGCACGTGGAAACCAGCAGAGGAAAAGGTCTCATGAGGTCTTCTGTGTGATGACTTTATAGATTTCTAATTAAGTACAGAAATCTATGCCCTTACTGTCCCGGGTTATATCATGGCCTTGAAGGCTCAGAGTAAACGTGGTGGCTCAAATTTAATAATTTATTGCTGTGGGCACCAACTAGTCCCTTCAACAAAAGGTTATTTGATTGGGAATTCATGAGGCCTGTTGATAAGTGCTTTCCAGCTGCGTGGATCTGTGCATTTTTAGCGTAGCCTGTAGCATTTCCAGCATCTCCTGGAAGTTATCTTCTCTCTGTGTCATAGGCTGGGAGAACTGGGCAGGCTGGGAGGCATCTCAGAGCTTTCTCATCCTCTGCTTTTGTCTTCTCGGAGCCCCAAACACAGCATGCTGGTGTGGAAATCTCTCTGCTTGCTCGTAGAGCACACAGAGAAAATCTTGAAGATGCTCTAAAGATGGAATTGTTTTGAGTCATGAAAACACTAATAAACACTCCTACACGCTTACAGTATTCAGGCTCGGTTGTTCTAAAATAATTATAATTGCTTTAATTCGTCATATTTTGTGATGGCTTGTTCATTAAATCATGAGCTGCATGAAAGCTCCAGCTACTGAGTCGATCCGGTAGAAATAGTAAGAGAGTATTTAGCTGTTTGCACAAAATTATGCAGCAATTATGACGAAACAAATTCATTCCAGAGTCTGCTGATTGCCATGGTAACCCACATTCAAAATAGCAGTATAAGGCCACTTAGCATAAGAAAAACAGGTTTTTGTCCCTTATTAACTGATGCATACTATAGATTTTGATAAAGAAATCCTTAAAATGGAGGCGCTTCCCTTTTTAATTGCGGTCGTGTTGCAGCGCAGTGAATCCTCCTCAGAGAAGGCGAAGAGTGAGCTTGCTGGGAGCATCTCCCTCGCAGAAAGGCTAACCTTCTGCTTTGCATAACACGTGCTATATATTTTTGACTTTTCTGACTAACGGCAATTAGTAAGGGAGGACAAGTGGCTGCTACAGGCAGAATTCCCAGGTTAGCAAGGCAGCCTATTTTTAGGTGGATCTTGAAGGCGCAGCTATTTCATTCTGCGCAGTCCTTCCTGTAGCTCCAGTTTATAGCTTTGGACCCAGTGAAACTTGAGCTGGATGATCGATTGGGTTAAAAGGATCTCGTGCACATGCAGCCTGTGAGGGTCTGATGACTCCAAGAAGTTAGGAATCGAGTATTCACTCCCCAAAATGAAGCTGACTTCAGTTGTTATCAGGCCAGCTGGGTTGGGTTCACTTTACGCCTGTCCATATTTTGTACCTTTGGTTTAAAGTGGTTTGCAGCTGCGATTTTTTGAAGGCAGTTTTCCCCAGTTCTGTTGGCCAGAAGCTTTTGAATGAAAGCTGAGAAATATTTTTTGACGGGTTTATTTATTTATTTATTTATTTATTCTTTCTCCAGAAGTTGAAGTGTTAAGGAAAGCATTTGATGTCATAGCGCTCCTGGTAAAAACTGAAAGACGTTCTCATCCTGTAAATATTTTACTCATCACTGGTGTAAAAATATGAGCTTTCTGCTATGAGTCACCCCCCGGCATAGCTGCAGAGGGAGGTATCGGGGCATCCTGCTAATGCCTTGCTGGCGTTTTGATGAAGAGCATGAGCTTAGCTTACACAGGCCTGAAGTTGCTGATGGTAGCAGGGGCTTTGCCGCAGAAGGTGATGGAGAAAACCCTTCCTTTGCCCCACGGTGAGTCCCAAGTTCCCGTGGCAGGGAGGTTGGTACCACTGAACCCATAAATGAACAAGGTTTTCATGCTGCAAAGCAACTAGAGTTTCCCCCGGCAAGAAAACAGCTGTGACAGATGTGGCTTTTCAAAAACATGGACGTTTTAGTGCTGGGGAGGTTCCATGAGCTGGAGAGGGGGATGTGGGGGAGGGCCAGGAGCGGGCAGCAGGGAGCCGGGGCCGATCGGGGCAGTAAGCCTGAGCCCTGGGAGGAAAGGAGCCAGAATGCAGCAGAATTATCCAGGGCTTTAAAATAGATGGTGAAAAATTTAATTGTTCCAGCAGGAGGAGTATAGGAAGGATACGATTTCACTGATGACTCCAGGAGATGAATTCAGCGGGTGCATAGTTGTGTATTTTCATTTATCTGTTTGTTTGTGATCAGTGAAGCGTAACAGGAATGCATTCTTTTTTTTCATGTCCTCCAATTATTTTACTTGCCAGTACGTTCCCAAGCGGTACAGAGGGTGGGTTAATGCACAGTTCAGTTGAGGCAGTGGATGCCCAGAAAACGCTCAGCGAGGTTGAGATGTAGTTGTAAAGACACAATCGATGGAGCCTTTGAAAAATCACTTTTGCATCACGTCTCTAAGAGCTGATGGGGAACTGAAACTCAAGTTCAGGGTATGTTCTCACTCTGCCCAAAACACTGACGTGGAAGCTGCTTCGTCCGTGCTTCCTAACTTCACTGAAACCACATGGTGCTTTTCTTCCGAAGAGATTCTTGAAATGCTTTCCTCCCTTGGTTTTGCTTGGTGAATGATGCAGGGCAAGCACAAAGCTGTTTTTCCCACGATACACTTAGTGTGGTGCCATTTCCTCATTCTAGAAGGTTATTTTAAGTCGTTTGTATCGCTTTGTAATAGCAGAACCCAGTTAGCAATTTAGTGTTCTCGCAAAGACTACGACTTTTCAATTTTTTTGGGTTACTGGACCACATCCAGCCCAGGCTGGTCTTGCTCACGCGAAGATTCAGTGGCCTATTGGAAATGCTGAAAATCAGAGTCCAGGTCTCTGCAGCTGGTGACTCCGCACCTACCATTAACTGAGGCTTGTTTCGGGTGTTGGACTTCAAGCAGAGACCGAAGACAGCTCATTTGAAACAAGAACATGGCACAGCGTGCGGGAAGTGTACCGGTGCCACAAATAGCCATAACGTGCTTATTCCAGTCGTTAAATGTATTTAAGCGGCTTGTGCATGGGTTTCCTGGGCTGTAAATGAGCTGTGAGGATGATACTGGCACCTGACAATACTTTTGGGCTCTTTGCGATTTGTTTGTGGTTGGCAAACTCTGCCTGTGGGTCTTGCTACAACAAAAGCTTTTTCTGGAAATAGCTTCTCAGTTTCTCAATATTGACAGTTTAGTCTGAATTATGGACCTTAGGAAGATGGAAAAAAGTTCTGGGAGCTTATGTCTGTTAGTGCTCTGAGGGGAGAGGGGAAAATTGTCTGCAGGTAGAAGGAATGTTCTCGTTACCCCCACATCACTGCTCATTTAAGATAAAGGCATTCAAATGTCTGTTTTACAATCGGCGTAGAATTAAAGACATTTGGTATTTTAAGAAAATGTTCTCATGAATGTATCAGACCCATCAAGCTTCACCTATTGAGCTAGACATTCACAGTTCAGAGCATAATTCAGCTCGCTGCTATTCCTTTGTCACCTATGCCCTTACCACCTACTTTCCCACCCCCAACTTTTAAGTGGGTTCTTCAAAAGATGAATAAAATGGAATTAGAGGCACGAAGAAGAATTCAAGGCTTTCAAATTCAGTGGGGAGAGCAGGCGCGCGTGTGTGTGGGAAGGAATGAGTCCACTGACAAAAGAAGCTATTAAATCTTTAATGGTTGCTTCCTGCTACTATGAAAAGTCTGGAAGACATTTAATAAAATGTCTTCTATGTTGATTTTTTTTCCCATGACTAAGTCTGTAGGGCTGCTGTACTGAAGTTGAGTTACATTCCTCAGCTGCAGGATGCTGCTGTGCGTTAACACCTGCTTGAAGGGCCGTTCCCCGCTCCGGACGCGGTGGCGTTCGGCTGTATTGCTGTTGTAATCTTTGCCTGCGCAGAATTTTGGTTATAACACGTTTTTAACTTTGCTGCTTCCTGTACATCTGCCAAGCAATTACATCTTATTACCTCCAACAAGTCATAGCAGTGCCTCCCCCGTGCAGTGAGGAGATGCAGAAACGATACACCCTCGAAGAGGGAAGCAAGACTGGCGTGTGCCTTCCCGGGCAGGGGGAAGCAGGACCAAGTTATTTTGAGGAGTAGAGCTGGGATTTATGAAGATCCAGCTGTGTTGGAATGCCGATACAGAAATGCAAGGAGCATCACACACAAAGGCAGCTGAAGAAGCAGGAAAATGCTGATTCGACGTTCTCTTGTTGCTTTTCTGCTCAAAGCCATGCAGTGCTTCAGCCTTCGTTTCAATCAATTCACCCCTCTGATTAGGCACTGAAGAAGGCAGTGGGACCTTCTATATCTTTCCATTAGGCAGGATTATTGCTGTTTATTTATTTTTTATGGTGGACTTTCCCCACTTCATTTCCTTGTAATGCATACCGTGCCGTGTCATCAAATTTCAGTTACTCTGCAATTATTTAGTTATTTCTGCTTTGTGTTTTGTGGTTGGGGGTGGTAGCTGCATCCTTCCCTGCCTCCGTTATCTTCTGCAGCGTCCTACTTCCACCCCAGCCCGATCTAGGCTGGAACCCCTTGGCTGAGCTGTGATCTGGCAGAGCGGGAAGCAGAAGGAGTTCAGCTGGCGTTGGAGAGAGAGATGCTGTATTGTAGAGAAGGGGGTGAAGCAAAGTGTGGAGTTGGGGGGAACTGGGGTGAGCATGGAGGTCCCTTCGCCTGGACCGCCCGCCTTCACGGGTGACACACAAGATCAAATCAAGCTCTGACTGGAGTAGGTGGAGAGGAGCCATAACCAAAGACTCTGACTCTTCCAATCGAAGAGTTTTCTGAGAAATACAGTCACTCCGGCATGGATGGTCAGAAAGATCCAGTGGGTTTGTTTTGCTGGATGCAAAACAAGGTAGCTTTTGGGTGGGCTACTCCGGAGACAGGGATCTGATACTTTCAGGCCACATGTAGACTTTCAGAGGTCGCTGTGGCGCGTATCGCATCATGGTCCTCAGATGTCCAGATTGAAGCTGGTTGGAGTGAGTGGTGGCTGGTGTGCCCAGGAAGTGGTGCAGCTGGGGAGGAAGGGCCGGGGAAACTGGTGATGTCTGGATGGATCTTGTTTTGGTGTGAAAGTGACCTGAGGGTAGGAAACACAGCTGGGACCAGGAACTGGGAAGCACTTCTTTGTCCTGTAGAAAAGCTACAGTGCCAGAGCTTCCTCAGGAGGACTACTCCGTGGCTGGGGACTTGGTGCTGCCATGGTCCCTTGCTGGGGCTTGCTGTGCCCATCCACCATGTTCCTTTTCTGTCCCAAGCATGGGGACTCTGTGGAGGCCCAGGAGTTGAACCACACCATGGCTTCCCTCGGGTTGGGGAGCTCCACCTATGTGAAACAAGAGACCTTGGGAGTCCAGTAAAACTGATGAGCTTTTCAGTTTCTTGGTAAAAAAGATTCACATTATAATCTTGACATCCTCCTGCTGGTCGGCTGGCCGCTGTCACACTACCTGTCAGGACAGAGGACTAATTGAAAGGGATCTTGGCAGGTTATGAATGTGGGCAGAAAATAAAATGCTAATCAGCTGCAAAAATACAGTCTGAAGGAGAGTAATCGTAAGCGTTCATTGAACAGATGGATGGTGAGAAAAACAAGGCCAGAAGTCGTCTCACAAAGGTGAGCATAAAACATGCATTATGTTTCTCAGAAACATGTCTTTTGGTAAAGCACAGAAGTGCCATTTTAATGCTCCAGATCTTGTCTTTTTATTCAAACAATTAGAAAAACAGAGCAACTTCCAGTGGCGTTTTTACCAGTGAACTCCCAGTGCTATACTAAGGGAATAACTATCTTCTGTAACATTTGCTCGGGTACTTTAAAAAGAATGAGGGCAACTGTTCCCAAAAATCAGAAGATAAAAGTCTCTAAGTGAGCTCCCCAATGGTAGCTGTCAGCAGCGTTCTAATGGTGAGAATGGTTAACCTCTGGAGCAAAGGGAAGCTGTGGACTGTCCTGTCCTTGATGTCTTCAAATTGAGACCAGATGCCTTCCCGGGAACTTCTGTTCACCTGCTATAAATTATTTTTCCGACCACAGGTGTGTAGGTTTCAGTTAAGGGATGTAGTGAGTTGGTGAAATCCTTTGGTCTACAACTTGCAGAAGGTCAAACTCAATCATTGCCCTTTCTAAACATAAACTCTGAACTTCTGAACGAGTCCTCTCTTGCTTTCTGGGTTGGGTATAGCCACGTACTGCCCATTTCTGACTGTACAAGTCATGTTGGAGATCAATGGAAGCCCCTCGTACACGTGCTCCATCTACAGAACGCTTCTCGGTAATCCTATTGTGCTATTTTTCTTCTGCTGGACCAAGAGGTGGCGGTAGTATTCATTACTATGACATTTGACATGTTTTACTGTAGTATAATGTTTAAGAGCAGTAATAAGTCATAATTTTCTTTCTAGTTTGAACTGGAATAAAACCAGTTTTTCATCACTGCACCAGTACGTCTGGAAATAATGCTCATAAATTTCTGGCCTAGACCCAAAAGGTTGGGTTACCTTTGGCTGCACAGGGGTCAGTGTTGTAGAAAGTGATAACTACCCTATTTGAATAGAGTCTAATCTAGTATTCTGCCCATCGCAGCAGCTAATGGCAGATATTTTTGGAGAATAAAATGCAGTGGGAAACACATAGAATTAGCTGTCACCAACATGAGGTCTCTTCCTAAGCCTGTCCCTGCCAGGGGATGGAGGCTGAAAGCAAAGCTTGACTATATCCCTTCAAATTTTGCTAAGCAGAACATTTAGAGCTACAGTAGTTGCAATATTCAAATAAACGTCCAATCCTTTTTTTAAAGGATAAGCTTTACACGTTTTCGGTTCCATCATTTATTTTAGCAGAGTCTGGAATTTTTTCTACAGTTTGGATAAACATGGCCTTTTATAAATTTTTTTTTTAATCACCTTTTAATTCCGTACTGCCTCATCTGGGTATTGAATTCAATTCTGAGAATGTGGGGTTCTGATCTGCTTCTCTATTGCCCGTGATGATTATAGGCAGGGATGGCAGAGCTGCCATTATTTAGTATTCTCAGCACTTCCAATTACAATATTCTGTTTTCTGCTCATAACTCTGTCAAGCTTAGCTGTTCAAGCTGAATTTTTCCATGCTTGCTCTCAAATGACTTTATTTCATGTGAAAATGATGCCATTGTAACGGAGACTTTATTTTTTGGACCACAGCAAATATTAGACCCTATATATTGATCCTTCTCCATTTATTCCTACTCATTTTGTTTCCTGACTCATAGGCAGTTTAGGATCTAGGACAGAACTTTCCTCTCAGCAGTCTATTTAGGGTTTGGGTGGGTTTTTTTAAAGTAGTCTCTGTAAAGATGTTGTCAAAGGCCGGAATAAACTAATCATTCTGTTCTTTTTTTATGCATGACTGTAGGGTTTGAGAGATGAGGGAAAATGCACGTCTTAACAACTGCATGAAAGAGTCAGGGGAAAAAATAGGAGTATTTGTGTAAGTGTTGAGACCATCAGAGGTTACCTGATCTGATCAAGCTTCTGAACTACACCTGAGGTTTCACAGAATTACATCCTCACAGCGTGTGCATTGGTGCATCATTTCAAACTGGGAATTTTAAAGGTTTACCAGCGGGCTCCAACATCTTTGCCTAAAAGCTGAGAAACAGATTGTATTCTATCCTATTTTAGTCGCTCCTCATGCATCACCCCCCCTGTACACATCGGGCTTTTCATACCTGTAACGGGAAGATGGGCTCTGCTGCTGCAAGGATTTTTATAATTGTGGTTGTTCTCTTTTGTAAGGAAAAGCAGAAGGTATTTTTAGTCGTTTCTAACTGCTCAGATGTGTAAAAGAGCTCATACAGAGCTGCTGGCATGTGGAGTATTTTGAGATGCTGAATGAATTAAGTGAGAATTGCAGGTGTTTATCACCCCCAGCGGAGCACAGATGACTCAATTCATCCCAGATTCCCATCTGACTTTGCTTGAGGACGGCGGTGCCTGAGGGGCTCCAAACTCTTGTCCTGTCCCACGGCACCACTGGACCTGGATCCACTGAACAGGTCCCCCAGAATGTTTACAGGCAAGAACTTACTTAAATACACAGAGCCAAATCCTTGAATCTTTGTTTTTCTCAACTTGGTTCCCAGCTATCCTGACTAAATATTTAAAGAAATCAGGTTGGATTAAGTGGTTCCTCATTCATTGATCTGTTGTTTCTGGATCAGTTTCTCCACTTGGACCGGTGTCATGGAAATCTACTGAAATGAACTGAAGAGTTTCCTATAGTCCCTTGCCATGAAATTCAAAGTGCTGTGTTGCAGTATATGGTAATTGGATTAGAAAGCCTAAGAAAATGCAATAAAATCAACAGGCTAATCAAGCCATCCCTGAAAAATCCCAAGGAGAAGAAGCAAATAAATAAGTTTGTGTCACGTTTGCCTAGTTTTATTTATTTATTTTTCCCTTTAACCTCTTAACAACAAATTCTCCTTAGCACTCGGACTTCAAAACTCTCTGACTCCTTTTAAGACATATTTTGTTACCCTAAACACAAAATAGAAATTGCCATTTTACTGGTTTATCTAAAGAAAAAAAACCAATCTCTAGTGAGGTCACGTTTTTTACAGAAGCAGGAATTTGACTTTAGCGAACAGGGTCATCTGTCCAGCTCCAAATGCTCACTCAAGGCTTTGTTCTTTCTAAAGAGCTTTTAATTGATAGTTGTTTTAGCAAATGTATCAAAAAATATCTGTCAAGTAACCTTTTTTATGAATGTTTGCTGATAAAACAACAAATATTTGAATGCGTCTGGGAAATGAACACTGACCAGGTGTTAATTTCTGGGCTCTATGTCCTTTATGAGATTGGAAAATCTTTCTGCTTATTGCTCTGTAGCCTCTGTGACATCCTCCATCTCACAAGTTTGGGATTTTGATGAACTCGCTGAGGAGAGCAGCGTGTTACTGCCACCAGCAATTATACTCTTTTGTTATAGGGGGGATCAGATGATGCTGAAGATCCTACAGGGCCTACAGGAAAGCTGGGGAGGGACTCTGGATCAGGGAGGGGAGCCCTAGGAGGAGGGGGAAGCGTTTGACCCTGAAAGAGGGGAGATGGAGCTGAGATGTGGGGAAGAAGTTCTTTGGTGTGAGGGTGGTGAGAGCCTGGCCCAGGTTGCCCCGAGAAGCTGTGGCTGCCCCATCCCTGGAGGGGTTGAAGGGCAGGTTGGAGGGGGCTTGGAGCAACCTGGTGTGGTGGGAGGTGTCCCTGCCCAGGGCAGGGGGGTTGGAATTGGATCTTTACGGTCTCTTCCAACCCAGACCATTCTGTGATTCTACGATCTGGAGCTGATCCGTATGCAGAGAGCGTAACACCAAACAAAGGGCCGTGGTTGGGTGTGAGGTACCTGCCATCCATACATTTGTAGTGCTCCTTTCCCCGTTACAGGCTCCCTGCAACTCCGCTTTTATCAGCCCCAGGTGGATTGTTGCTCTCCCGTGTGTGTCTCCGTGTGTTTCAGTACTGACGAGGCTTTCCAGAAAGCAGTGGGGACTTTCACTGCTTGGGTAAAACAGCACCAGCTTCCCATAAGCTTTGTAATTGGCTTTTATTGGTAGTTTCCCATCATTTCACCAGTTGCCATATAACGTGGTGTACAGCAACGCTCAGCATCAGCACTTATGGCAGTTAAAGAGATTGATTAACATTCGTAAGAAAAGAAGAGGAGCTTAAAATAAGAAATAAAGCAAATGCTAAATCCTTTGGCCCAGATGGCTTTTGGCATGGAAGATAGAAGTGTATATCTTCTCTAAAAACAGAACCCCCCCTTATCTTCCTTCCAGCAAAGAAATATGTCACAGTGCCAGCCATAAAACCGCTCTGTCTCTTCGGGTTGGTCCCTTCAGCGTGATTTTGGACCATGAGGCCGTAGCAGCCCACTCTCAGCAGGTAGATGCTGGGAGCCGATGATCGGTGGGAGTTTTGCCGGTGGAAGATAAATGGGTGTGTTTGGCGCGCGTGGATATCGCCAGACCCGTGTTAAGGCGGCGGTGTGCCTGCTGGATATGCCTGGATATGTTTTGCAGGTCATTTTTGGGATTTGCCTCGCTCGATAACTGTGCACCGGTGGAAGCCACAATTAGAGTTGGCTCAAGTTATTAAAACCTCAGAGCGCACTCAGATCTGCCTCGGGAGGTGGGGGAAATCTACTCTTCTTTATCAAAAAACACTCCGGAAGGCCGTAGCTATGGTTCCGAGTTCCCCACAGCTCAGCTTCTTGCAAATCTCCGGCGCCAGCAGGAAGGAGAAATTTCACAACTAGTTAAATATAGAGGATACCTACAAATGTAGCCCAGTTACCTCTCGCATTGTAGGTGCTTTAAACCAAGAGAAAGTGACAATGAAGTCTTCACACTCTCTTTAATTATAGCAGCCTTTATATAACAGTGTCAGATAAATGTGTTTTAGAATAGGTGGCACCTCACTTCCTCCAGAAGAACTGTCAAATTAGACCCTACCAGACTAATTTATTACTTGAAATTCAAAGAATTAAAGCATGCCATCCAGTAGGCTCTTCGAATAAAACCCTTAAATGCGCAGAATCCTCTCTGCCACGACATATCCCAAGCAGCACAATACTTCTGTCTTTTCAAAAGGAGATACATACTTACTGATCTGATAGCTTTGAGGATGGCCAAATACCACCAGTGTCATCCAGTTCTCATTGCTTGTGTGATGCTGGAAAACAGGGTTAGTGGGGAGCTCAAGAGGTTATCTTATTCGTACCTCCACCCCAAGAAGCTGTTGTTACCAAACCAGATGCTTATCTAATCTATATTATACAACAGAGGAGGAGAGAGAGAGAAAGAAATTGCTTTAGAGGGAGAAGGGGTAAGCAATTGGGCTATGCCAAATAACTTAGAAGAGTGAGGAACTGGACTCCTTCCAACTGATGGAGCAAGTTCTGCCTTAGGTGGACTGCTGGAGAATGCTGACAGGCCTTTTCCTTCACGTTAATGAAATACATACTTGGGCTATTTTGCTGATTTCAACAAGAGCAGCATTAGATGGGAGAAAAGCAATTTTCTTCAACAGGTCCCAGAATTCAGGGGTCGAAACCAATGCCTTTGTTTCACATGAAATATCCTGATGAAGACTGTGGGCTTTGGAACCTTCTGTGTGCTTAAAGCTGCTGGAAGGAGAGGGTTCATATCCAAATGTGATATTAATGTAACCACTAGTGCTTTTTGTTAATATCCCAGAATCACAGAATGCTATGGGGTTGGAAGGGACCTCTGGAGATCATCCAGTCCAACCCCCTGCCAGAGCAGGTCCACCCAGAGCAGGTCCCACAGGAGTGTGACCAGGTGGGTTTGAACGTCTCCAGAGGAGACTCCACCACCTCTCTGGGCAGCCTCTTCCAGGGCTCTGCCACCCTCACAGCAAAGAAGTTCCTCCTCAGGTTTAGATGGAACTTCTTATGTTCAAGTTTGTGCCTGTTCCCTCTTGTCCTGTCCTTGGGCACCACTGAAAAAAGCCTGGCCCCATCCTCCTGACACCCACCCTTGAAGTATTTATAGGTGTTGATCAGATCCCCCCTCAGCCTTCTCTTCTAAAAAGCCCCAAGTCCCTCAGCCTTTCCTCATCAGAGAGATGCTCCAGGCTCCTGATCATCTTTGTAGCCCTCTGCTGTCCCCTCTCCAGCAGCTCCCTGTCCTTCTTGAACAGGATAATTCTAATATGCCCTCACCCACTGTGGGGATACTATCTCATTACCCCTAACTGATGTTGGGGGTCCAGGACTGTAACCTTGCTGTCGGAGCAGGAAGAGGCCACAAAGAACTTCTCAACCTTCTTCACCAAGTTTGGCTTTTGTCGCTTCAGGGGTAATATTCCCCTTGATCCTTCACTCCTCCCCAGCAGCAGGAAAAGAGGGACGGAGGCCTGCGGTCCTGCTGCACGGCTGGCGGGGAGGCAGGGACAGCGAAATCCCAGGTGAAAGCGAAATTCGTTGGAGTGGGAAAAAGAGAGAAGTTGCTGATTTAGGTTCTGGCTTTGCGCACTGCGGTGCTGAGGCGTTTCCTTCACTTGGCAATCTAGTTACTGCGCATTTATTCAAATAGCACTTTGGTGTGTTTATGCAAATAGTTCATTGCTACGTCTCCTAAAAGAGCCCTCCAAGCGCTGTCATTTGATTGTGTAATCGTTAGATTGGGCTTTAAATAAGATTTCCTATAGTTCTGTACAAAATTCATGCCCTGGGGAAAAAAAAAGAGTATTCCCACATTTGGATAGCTGAGAAATGACTAAATAATTGATATTCAGGAAAATATGGATGCATGTCTCAAAGAGACTTCCTTTGCACTTCAGAAAGGGTTGTCTTTAACAAAAAAGGAGAATATGAATGATCTCTAGTGGGATCGGAGTATTTGGAGGAAGCCAAGTATTTCAGAGGGCTGTGGCATGCTCAAAGTATTCTGGTTTCCAATCCCTTCTCTTACCCCACCCCTTCATAGGGTGCAATAAAGTCTTGGCTTTAATGTTCATGATGGCTCAAAATTCCAGGAACAGCTTAATTATCATTGAGCCCAGTCTCTTCCATGGCCCCTAACTTCAGGAGGAATTATTTCTTTGGAATAATTCCTGTGTGACCCCCATTTCTGCTCAGGAAGAGTTTTTTGTAGGTCGTCCTTGAGGGTGGGTATAGTTAATCACCGTTATTTGCTCTTGTTTTATACAGAATTTCTATATATTGCATTTATTTGAGGCCAGAAGAAAATGTGTCAGTCTCTTATACCCCTAATGACTTCCTGGTCATGAGAGGTCTTAGAAGACTCTTTCCAAATGCCTCCTCTGTGTAACTGGTTTGAGACCAGAGACTTTTCAGCCAGTTGTGGTTGTGCTATATATATTTAAACATCTATATATGCAGTGTATATTTGCCTGTGCATGTCTTCAGCGGTGGGACAGCACAGTTTTTGACAGCTGCGTTGGGCAGATCCTACAGAAACCGGATTGTTTCTGTGGTTTTTTGTTTATATCTCCTTCAAAACCTCCTGTGCGCTTGGAAACATGTGGAGTCGTGGGCTGAGATCAAAGGACAACATATGCTCCCTGCGCGCAATGTTGCAGTAAATCCACGTGAAACCTACTTCACAGCCGTCCCGCCGTCATCTCCAGAGGATGGCAACCCTCAGCGAGGAATATCCCTCATCCTTCTAGAGATTGCAACGCACCACTGTTAAATCCCATTAAAAGCAGAGACCAGGCTGCTTGAAAATGCCTGTTTTTAAGGGTCAGACCTTAAAAAGGCTGAGTTGAGCTCATTTCCCCTTTGCATGCGTTCACAGGGTCTGTGGCGGGTTTGGGGTGCTGGTCGCTGGGGCGTTAGCCAAGCGCAGAGTGAAGGTGACAGGCACCAGAGTCTTTCTCTGTGGCCTGGGGCAGTGGAATTCCCTGCCGAATAATATCAGATCATCTCTATTCTCTTTCCAAAACAGGCCAGGGATGATTTTCATCTCTCAAAACCTTCAGTTCTTCAGCTTCTTCATCTTCCTCCATATGCGTGACTCCCAGCTGTTATTGTAGGGGATTATTAATTTTTTTAAATTCTTTTGTATGGAGATAATTTAATTTTTAATTCTTGCGTATGGAGGTACCTGCATGACATAAAGCAGTGGAATAGTGAAGGTTTCTCACAGAGATAAATTTTGAGTTATTTTCTTTAGCCTGGACATCCTCCCCTCAGCAAAGCTTCCTTGCTCCCTGTTTCCCAGCTCCATCCAGCCTCCTATTCCATCAGGATATTTTGAGAGCCGTGATTACTTTTCAGACAACTTCCGAAGAGCCGGATGTTTTCCTCTCTCCCTTCGGTGTGCTACCTCCATTGCTCTGTCGCGTGTTTCTTGGATAAATCACCTCATAATATTCAAAACAGTCTTTGATTTAGAGTTTTTCCATTTTATAGAGTATTTTTGCATGTTAGGGAAAAAACCCCACACTTATAAATACAAGATTTTCTATATTTATTTGGCTCTTTAATAATTTTCACCAACTTAGACTACAAAAACGGGCGTCAGTAGGTTGCGCGACTGTCCCTGATGTTTAGGTCTTTTTCAAGTACAATCCCTATTTAATGAGCTGTGTGTATTTTTATAGCATCTTTTAGGAGCCTTTCAAGTTGAGTCATTAAATATATATATTTTTAATAACCTCTGTGTCTTAAAAGGACAGTGTGAAATGTAATAGTGAATCAAATAGTGATTCCCAGGACCTCTGAATTAAATTATTTCATTACGAATTTATGTGAAATTCAGACACTTTTTTCTTCCTGTGATTTCATGGCCTGTTTTGGTTTTGTTTTTTTTTATTTTGAGCTGACAAATGATTCTGGTGTTGCACTTAGAAATTCATTCTCCTTTTAAATTGTAATAGTCTCCCACCAACGATGTATTTGTTTCTTTAAGTTTGTAACATCAAAGTGGGGAGGAGAAGGGACTTGCTCCATAGCAATTGATCCATTAGTTTCTGTATGGGGAGTTTAATGAGAGTTTTAAAGGCAATTTTAGAAGCTGAAATCCTCCTCCATCTGAACAGCCTTGCTCAAACCACCATGAAGTGTCCCAAAACATGCTGGCAGTGTTCTCCAGCCCTGATGCAACTGGAAGGGTAACCCCAAGGAGGAGGAGCCACTCAGACCACAGAAAAGCCATGAGAGATTCAATATTAATTAACTGCTACTTGTGTTTTGTTGGTTGGGTTAACATCGGCAGCGAGCTCATTGCATGGGGCTAGAGGTGAAGTTGTCATCCCTTGGAAGATCTCGTAGTCTGAGAACTCATACCTAAAAAGAAGCACGTCAAGAGACCTGAACTTTAACCATGAGATTCTTCCCTTGATCGAACTGTGAGATTCTTCTCCTGATCACCAGTAGGACTATGCTATGCTTCCTCTCTATGTAGATCTGTAAGCTCCTGGAAACCAGGGAGTGATATGGACAGAAGCAAAGAATGTACTGGGAGCACAGGGAAAATAGTAAATTGGGAATAAGGCTTACCATAACTTAGTGGAATCTTTGATGAAATTTGTAAGACGTGGTGAATACAGGGAGAATAATGCCCTTGGCTTTGCTTCAGACATCTGCTGGACACTTCCCAAGTGATGAGTGGTGACTTTGCTCAAGCCTTTGAGAGGAGTAGGAGAGGAAGCAAATGGAGAAGACAGATAGGAAGTGTTTATGGAGATGTTGGATCTGATTGCACTGAAGACGAGACTTAAAATAATTGTTTTAATAAGGATGGGAATTAAATTGTGAATGGATTCTTTTTTATTATTATTTATTTACTATTTTTGTCACATAGGGCTATTCTCTAGTGTTACACTTACTCACCACAAGTTGTGGTGAGTCCTTCTGGGAAGGACGCTTAAGCATTCGGTGCTTAAGCATATCATAGAACTGTAGAATGGTTAGAGTTGGAAGGGACCTTAAAGATCATCGAGTTCCAGCCCCTGCCCTGGGCAGGGACACCTCCCACCAGACCAGGTTGCTCCAAGCCCAGTCCAGCCTGGCCTTGAACCCCTCCAGGGATGGGGCAGCCACAGCTTCTCTGGGGTGGGAAGTCAGTATGAGGAATGTGAGGTGGGCAGTCAAAAGACACGCAAGCGAAGGGCTGGCTTTGCAGTTTGCTCACTGTGTGACAGACTCTGATGGCTAATTACCTCCTCTGGAGGTGGTTCCTTCACCGGTCCCGTGGGCATCCTGTGGGGCACAGCCTGGGTGGGTGGCTGGTGCTCCACAGGGACAGGCAGTTGTCTGAGAGGTGGAACCAGAAACTTAAGTATTAGGGCTCCAGTAGGAACCATTTTAGAAATTTGTTTATTAATTTAGTTGTCCATAAGGCCTAGACTCGTGTTGTTCTAACTCTCAGTGTTTAGGGATTGGCTTATTTCTTTCCAGACCTTTGGGAGGGGGGGTGTGTGTGTGTGGTTCTCCTCAGAAACGACCCGCTGCTCTCCGGGCTCTTGAAGAAGTGAGCCTGAGGACAAGAAAGAAATAAATGCCCCCATTATTTGCCTCCCCTCGCCTCCTCCTGGGCCATCCCGGCAGGAGCGGGTCCCGCCGCCGGTAGCCGGCGCCTGCCGGTCATTTGCCAGGGCCGCGGCCGGCCGCCCTCAG
>VXAK01020107.1:69760-94570 GCA_013399435.1 Arenaria interpres | reverse complement strand
GAGAAGCGTTGGCGGCGGCCGTGGGAGCGGCGTTTCGGTCCGGCGGGAGCCCCGTGGGGCGAGGGGAACCGCCGGGATTGCCGCCGCGCTGAGCGCGCCGTTCCATATTAAACAGGGATCTGTTACATAAGGCGCTGTGGCCAGCTCGTAAAACACACCGATTATAACATAAAATAGAGTGTACGTCAGTGCAGACGTATGTATCGCATGATGTGGTATCCCCGGGAGGATGGACAGGAGCCCGAGTGGCTTCAGATGAGGCTTTTTTCCCTGCCCGACAACGAGGTGGGATGGGGATGGGGCTGGGAAGCGTCTACGTGTTGCCTCACGAACCCGCAACTTGTTTTAGCATCCCTTCGTTTCGGAGGGAGAGGAACCACAGCTGTGCAGAATTGAAATTCGATAATGCGGTACACCCTGCCGAGAGGAAACCCCTTGGATTTGAATCCTTTAAAACTCCGAATTCTTTCAAAACTGTGCTGCTTTGGGTCAATTTGGGAATTCCTGCCTTTTTACTATGCGTGTGTTAATTTGTGTGTTGTGTTTTCTCTGGCTGCTGCTTACGGGCTGCCATGCCAAGTGCATATGACTGCGTTGGTTCCTTTAGGGATGTGTTTGAGGATCCAACTGGATGTTTCTGTAAACCAGGCGTTTGTAAGGCAAAGCGTGAATTCATGGGAACTGTTCTCCATCCCGAGTCTGCCTTGTGCTGGTGTAACGTCTTTCAGCATTAGCATAAATACACTCTGAAGATGACAACTTAAAAGTATGATAGCATGGCTAAGAAGGGTAACTTGCTGGATAGCAGTTGCTGTAGGATAAATGTTTTATCTGTAAAAGCCACATTTTGAAGTTAGATGTCTAGTGGGATTCAGGGCTGCTCCTGAGATGCTAAACTCCCTGTATCTCAGTGAAGCCCCACTGATTTCTTCCAAGAAGGTTATTTGGGAAAATCAGTTTAAGGAGTTTTAATGTGAGCAGGAGACCAGAGACCTGTTACACAAACATCAGTGTGAGGGTTTGTGCTGTAAGAATGGTGTTAGTAAGAGAAGAGAGGGGCTGGGTCTGTAACTGTCCACTCCGAAGGACAGGGGTGAAGAAGGCATTTCCAGGTTCCTTAATACTCTTAACTAGTTCATGATAACACTGTTGACATCTTTTGTCATTTTAGAGTCTTTCAGTACTTGAGAATGTGTTTGATAGACTTAGCTTCTGGAGTTGTGAGAATATGTAAGAATCTCAGCTTTCATTAATTAAAAAAAACCCCAAACCCTAAAAGCAATCTAGATCTCATGGTCATAGGGAAAAACTTGAGGCTGTAAACCCCAAAGGCTCGGGCACAAAGCAGATAAAATTCCCCCAGTGTTTGTTTGCTTTACGGTGCTGAAAGGCTTGCTTAAAACATTGTACTTTATTATTATTTTGAATTCTGACTCATGAGTTGCGGGTGCCTGCTGAGACAATATTCTGGCAAACAGGTAGCGTGATGGGTCATATGAGTATTACTTTCACGCCAAAGAGAGCCGACGTAATAGAATTAATATAGTGAAAAACAAATGGAGGGTAGAATACTGGTTCCCTGCGGTTAAAGAGAAAAGAACTGTGAGCGTGGAAGGATGAAAGGAAAGGCCTCTGTGTCGTTGTGGGTTTTAGGACCTGGCAGGCTTAGCCCAGATGTTGTGCTGAAGTGAGCTGGAGGAGCCGCCAGCTTGTATACTCTACGTGCTCTTTCATTCCCCGAAGCGCAGGGGGATGTGATTGAGGACTTGCGCTGCTCGCAATGCTTCTAGCATAAAATAACCACATCAAGATGAGTCATTCTAGTACAGTAACGTCTTCCTAAAGCAGGCGTTTGCCCTCACAAAACCCCTGCAGCCTAATATTCATGGCAAGAAAGAAGAGCTAACAAATCATGGCATTTTTTACCCCAGTTCTCGTTATTTTCCGTGTGGGCAGCGTTCACTCCGCGTTTTCTCCGAAGGAGATCCTGGTGCACGTCCGAAGCAGCAGACAGCCCTTACAACCTGGTGGACTTAGTGGCGTTGACTCAGAAGGTCTATCTCAGCCTCCGGTTCAGAAAGCGGCCGCTCTGGAGCTTCAGGTGCTCTCCCAGGCAGGATTTGTGCCGAGATGGAATAGGGACTAAAGCTGTGCCTAGATCTACTGGTAGGGCCCAAACGAACATCCACTGACCCTCTTTTCTTGGGGTTTGGGCTTGGTTTGTCAGAGGGAATCTGCTCCTCGTGGATGGAAGCAGAAAGAGGAGCAGCCGTGGTGATGAAGGGTTAACCTTTGTCGATCTTCACTGGACTGAGAGAGATGCTCCTTGCGGAGTGCTCCCGGCTGCTCCCAGCCACCCTAGTGGTGTTGCAGTTAGAAATCAGCTGAACGGCACCGGGACTTCAAATATCCACAGGGGCTTTGTTTCTCAGTGATAAAACTGCACCCAGGCCGAGTCTTACGTGACACGTCAAATTTTAACGTGTGTTGGAGGAAAAGGGGACCCACGGGCGTGTGGCACTTACACAGAGTACACAGGCTCACTTCTGGAAAGGTACTGTAAAATCCCAACATTTCAAGAGAGGGAAGCTGAGGTGTGTGCTGAATTTACAGCTACTCTCTGCTGGTAGAAAATACCCAGATTAAGTGATCAGAGAACACCCTGGGAGAAGTGCGCTGCTGAAATTTTTCCTGTTAAAGCCGGGAACAAACATGACATTTTTTAACAGGGAACAGATACAGAGACGATTTTTGTAATTGAGCTGTTATTATTATAGTGTGTTTGTATGTGTGTGTAGATATAAAATATCTGCAAACCCACATATTTTTGTTGATGTATATATAAAGAAATGGGTTGTGTGCATGGGTATTACAGTCTGTTACCAGCTGTGATGATTAATGTGAAGTAGATGATGCACTCGCCAGTGTGAGGCTTTTCGGAGGAGGAAAATTGCACTGCTGAAGCTGAAAAAAACCCTACCGGTGGTTGTAGACAACAAGTAGTTGCTGTGTTGAAGAGAAGAGGTGCAGAGCTATGGAAGCAAACAACTTTTGCAGGTACAAGTGCCCTTGTAACAAACACAGAAGCTGCAGGCTTTCAGGTGGTGGAAGGCAAATGACCATGGAGAGGAACATCCTCCCAATGAACATTTTTGCCTTGTTTGTTGCCCTCCCCTGGGATTTTGGGGGCTTTTTTTTGGTGCTTTGGGTAGTCCTGAACAGGGTCAGCCCTTTGGGAATGAAAGCTTTTTTGCCTTGTAGGGAAGTATGTCTCACATTCTTGGTAACAAGCGAATAGGACATAAAGACCCGTCAGCACAGGGGGCTTAAGGCAGTGAGGCCCATTGGGTAAGGAAAATACTGTTCTACCTTCACGGCTGTGAATTAGTAGGTGTGTGTCTGTTTATGGTGGGGAGAGATCTGAATTCTGCTTGATACGTCACTCCAGAATTTCTGGTGTCAGTAAATACTGACTCCCATCTTTTTCAGAAACAAACTTCGATGAAACCTTCCCATAAGAAATTGCATTTTGTGTAAAATGGCATTTTCCGTTAAAAAAGCATTTCATTGAAAAATCCTCTCGGGGGGTTTCCAACAAGTACCCTCTAACGCAGAGTCCAGCAAACGATCGGGAACAACACCGGCCATAAGTGTCACCCTCTTTGCACCGGCGGAACTGTCAGACCGGTCCCTTTCAGATTGTTGTGTTGATATTTAGACCTCCAAAGCGCTGATTTCAGCCCAACACCTGAGCATGCGACGCGGCTTTTCCTCACCTCTCACGAGGTGTAAGTTTGACGCCTGTCAACATGGGAGAGGCTTTATCTCGCGCGCTCCGATGGGTGATCGGGGCTGTTGGAAATAGCTGCCTTCGGCTGGGCGCTCGGTTTGGCGTCAGGAGAAAGAGCAGAGAGAGTGAGCGAGGGGTGGCCCGGCAGGGGACTAGCAGGGGCAAGAAGCCCCTCTTGCGTGGCCGTGGTGGTGGTGAGGGTGCTGTGTAGTGTCACCGCTCCGCGGGGGACGGTGACAGCCTGCAGCACTCATCCGCCTGCCTTTCTGCTTGATAACGCCAGCGTTTCCCACTCAGGTCATAGTCTTCTCCCTGTACTCAAGGCACTTAAGATGGCATTTAATTTCTGCCTTCATTTTCTGCCTGTCTTTTTGGTAGGGATGTTTGTATTTAAATATTGGATTTCTATGTGATACCTCTCTGAGGAAGGAGGAAAGGTGGCCTTTGCTTGCCCTGTACATCTCTGTTCATACATCATAGAATGGTTTGGGTTGGAAGGGACCTCAAAGCCCCCCCAGTGCCACCCCCTGCCGTGGGCAGGGACACCTCCCACCACACCAGGTTGCTCCAAGCCCCCTCCAACCTGGCCTTGACCCCCTCCAGGGATGGGGCAGCCACAGCTTCTCGGGGCAACCTGGGCCAGGCTCTCACCACCCTCACACCAAAGAACTTCTTCCCCGCATCTCATCTCCATCTCCCCTCTTTCAGGGTCAAACCCTTCCCCCTCTTCCTAGGGCTCCCCTCCCTGATCCAGAGTCCCTCCCCAGCTTTCCTGGAGCCCCTTGAGGGACTGGAAGGGGCTCCAAGGTCTTCCCAGAGGAGATGGTCAGTGTTGGTGTTCTGAGGTCAGTGTGCTCCACTCCCTTTCTCCAGTTGGGTGACATTGCTCCTCACACCAGTCATTCCTTCTGTTGCCAGTGTACGCTTTTTCTCATGGCAACTGAGAGAATATCTGGATGCTGCTCAAGTAGAAAAACATGATTATAGAAACACAAACCTCGGTAGGGAAAGTCATATTCAAATATTGATTAGGTTTCTGTGTGCTGCTTCTGAAGGAGAAGGAAGGGTGATCTTTGCTAGCTCTATACATCTTCTCTGTTGTTGTAGGTTGACAATATTCTCCAAAACTACTCCAAAACTCTCTTTCTTCTGTCCCAGGGCCAGTTACTGCAGTGAGTTTTGTAATACCCGAGTCATTTTATAGAAATCTTTCTACAATGACCAGCTGAGACCGAGCAGAAGGCTTCATACAGCTGTCGAATAAAACCTGGGACTTCTGGTGGGGGTAGAAGGGTGTCAGTGGTTATTGGGTGCATCATTTCCACAGATCCCGTCTGAAATGTTCAAGCTGAAGATGGGAAGTCAGATCCGATTGTTATTTTCTGTGGCTTGGGGGATTTTGCAGCAAGGATGAAGGCTGCTAGTGAGGGTCAGTGAATCTGTCTTTTTCCCAGCAGGATTCTCTGGTGGTGGAAAGCCTGGTGATACACACGCTTCTCTTCAAGCATAGCTCTTCTTCGTTCCTCCATTTGTATTAATGAAGTTTTCTCATGTTTAATCCAAAAAGGATGAGTAATGTCAGGACCTACTCATTCCAGCATTGCTTGCCTGACTCCTACCAGTTACTGACTCGCTGTTTGTTTGTGTAGGGTTTTTAGTTTCGAGTGTGCACTAAAGTATGTCTCACCTGAGAACAGATTCGATAATTTCTGATAAAAAGAGATTCTTTTCTGCCCATCAAGTCTTCTGAATTCTCATTGAGATTTGGCTTTTAGACCTTCAAAGCATTTGCGTGTTTTTGACAGTTTCAAATCTGTTTTCATTTCCATTAGTTCTTAATAGATTCCCTTGACTAATGAATCATCATCTGCCTAACGTCTTTCTTTTGTATAAAGAGCTGTCTGCCAGGGGTTGGAGAGTTCGCTTGTTTTCTGCTTCGGGGATTGCTTCGATGTTTTTGCTTAGGTTTTTCCTGCTAAAATGTCTAAGGTCCTAATACGGCTACGACATCAGCGATTCTTACCATGGCTGATGCTTTGTGTGCACGTGAAAATGGTGTTCTCTCTGACTCAGATCTTCTGTTTGTTAAATGTAGTGTTGTGATTTGATAGTATGGTAGTCAAATAAAGCTTTCACTAAGAATCCTAAATAATTTTTATAAATTACTGCCTGCTGTTTCCAGAGGTACTTTTTTCCAGCAAAATACATTAAAATGTTAAAAAAAAAAAAAGCTTCAAGTCATCTAAACAAAAGTAAAATAATGAAGAATGTCTAACAGCATGTGTCTTCCATTTCATAGAATCACAGAATGGTTTGGGTGGGAAGAGACCTTAAAGCCCCCCCCCAGTGCCACCCCCTGCCCTGGGCAGGGACACCTCCCACCACACCAGGTTGCTCCAAGCCCCCTCCAACCTGGCCTTCAACCCCTCCAGGGATGGGGCAGCCACAGCTTCTCGGGGCAACCTGGGCCAGGCTCTCACCACCCTCACAGCCAAGAACTTCTTCCCCACATCTCATCTCCATCTCCCCTCTTTCAGGGTCACACCCTTCCCCCTCCTCCTGTGGCTCCCCTCCCTCATCCAGAGTCTCTTCCCAAGGGATTTCAGCTGCAAGTAAGAGCTCACCGGATTGGGATTGTGTGTGTTTGGTGATGTTGTTTGTTCATATAAAGGACTAAGGTGTGTAATTAACTGTGGCTTTGCTCCTGTTTTTGGATTCCTTCTGGTGACCTCTTGAATGACAAGGGCTTCTCACAAACATGCTGATCCTGGATCGCAGATGGCTTGAAAGTTTTCCCAATGCTTAAGAAAGTGCTGGTGCCGCTGGGAAGCATAAACGAGGCTCAAGGGCGTCTGAGGCAGGAACGTGGCTCTTGGTGCTGAAGGAACACATCACAGAAATAATAAATAACAGGGGGAGAAGCTTAACCCGGGATTTGTTGATGTCCTGGCTTGCTTCCCTATCTCTCTGAAACACGTCCTGCTGGTGAGATACTGAGCTGTTAGATGTTTCTCCATTGAGTACGCGTTTACAGAGAGAGCAGAGCCTGGTTTTGCAAATCAGCAACTTGCACAAAAGCAGATTACTTCTCGAACGGGACAAGCCTGACGACTGCTGATGGTCATTTGGAAGCCAGTAATTAATTCCAACGTGTCCTTTAGCTGACTGAATGCTGACTTCTGTAGGGATCGTGAGGGGTGTCAAGATTCGTTTGTGAACTTCTGTCAGGTCCTGGTCTGTATTTTGCTATCATGCTTTGCTGCTGGTTTTCATGCCAAGAGTGAACTGTTTTCAGTTCTTGAGTGTCTCGTTTTGCCACGTCCCTTCCTTCTTCCCATGTCTTCAACGTGTATTTAATGTTCAGGTGCAGTGTGTTTGTGCTCTGCATGGAGCACGGCAAGGAGATTTACAGCCTGTTAACAGCCACAGGCTTGGCTTTGTCCCTCTTTCAGAAGTCCGTGGCTGGTGGGCATCTTGGTTCTCTTCACTCATGACTTCTTCCAGGTCATGGACCTGTGCTTGCCACATGAATTTACCTGCCTGCCAGTCACTGCTGGTGTAACATCATCTGTGTATGGAACTCTTCAGGAATGTGGCTTAGAGGGAGCTTTTCACTGTTGAAGAAAAGAAAAGGAAGATGGGACTGGTTTGTGCCCATCTTCCTCTCTGTGACTGGGCATCAGAAGGGATATCTCCTCTAGAAAATGACATGAGACACCAGTTTTTGAAAACTGAGAGGTGATGTGGACAGCTGGGCGGGTGGCAGGGTAGTTTAGCACGTATGGAATGACTTCAGGGCCTCCTCTTCCTCGCTGCTACATCTCTCATTACCTTCCCTTCCTCTGAGGTTCTGGCTTTCCTTAACTTGGCTCAGTTCCTAACCTACTCACTTCGAACAGATGATGGGTTTGTGTCTATATATACACATACATATGTGTATATACATACATATGTATATATGGGGGGTTGGGCCCAGGAGGTCCCTTCCAACCTCAGCTATTCTGCTACTCGGGGAAAACTGAAGGACTTTTGGAGCAGAAAGGGAGGCAAGAAGCGAGGGGAGATCTCTCCAACTGCACGTTCTGATGCCTCTGCCTCGTGCCCACCTACCTGTCTTTGTCTGCCCCTCAGCGCTGATCAGGAAAACTTGATTTTGGGTTTGGAGGACCACCCATACGTCCAGAGTCAGGCAAGCTTTTCCACCCAGCAGGGAGAGCTGGAGGGAGCCAGCGAGACCTGATTCTGTGCGTGCACAGCGCAGGATGTAAATCTGCATTTTCTGTTTCCCTCTAAAGCCAGCCTTGTCAGAAAGAGTTCTCAGTGTTTTGAGGAAAGGGCTGGGAAGGAGCAGCGGTGGGCTACAGGGTCTGCTCTGCTCCTCAGGGCTGTGAGGATTTTAGTTTTCACAAGGGCATAAAAAAGCGAGAAAACCCTGGAGGAGGGAGGCAAGGGGCTGCTCTTCTGTTTTGGTTTGGTTTTTTTCTTTTCCTAAAAAGACAGGTAGCACAAAGGCTCTATAATTTACAGAGATGGAGCTATTTGGTTGTGCTGTTTCGCCGGCGTGGGGAATGCAGCCTGGCAGTGATTTGATTTATTACAGCAACATGGAAGAAATCATGGGGAAAAAATACTCCCTATCATCTTGCTGAGTACTGAAGTGGTGAAGTGTGTGTTTGAACGAGCTGCTAACACTTCATATAAAACTTCACAAGCCTTTCTATTTTGAGACAATTCGGCTTATACCAAATATATTTTGTCTCTGAGTCCTCTCTTGGTTGTTTTTTTCCGTCCTGGGACATTTCCCTGCAAATCGACTCTTGGCGCTTTCTGGGCGGTTTGTCCTTGGTGCAGTGGCATCACAGTTTAGTGATTACGTTATCGTAAACGTCATGTTTTCTTTGAAAATGCGTTGCTCTCGATGCTGTGCTAAGTGCGCTTGGTGTGTATGAGGCTGGAGGATTAGTCTTTTTTCACAGCTGTCTCCGTTATGGCCGTAAACGAGCCCTTTGAACCTCTCTCCCCCATGGGAGGAGCTATAGGGTGAGGTGGCCAAGGCATCCTCCCCGATCCCCCTTCCCGTTCCTGGAGCTGGGTACAACCTGGAAACCTCTGGCCTATTAGCTCAAACTAAACTTCTTCAGAACTTTTCATCCTTTAATCTCTTCTTAAAAGAACCCTGTGAATAAAATCATGTTTCCAGTGGATACCCCCCTATTCTGCTTCTTTACAAACTTCTCCTTTCCATTATTTTTAAGGACACGTCCCTTCTGTGATCGGTGTATCCCCAGAAGAATGTATCTCTCTTTTGCCTCAGAAAATGATGTGTTCTGACAAATCATCAATTAATCTCTTGCTAAGATATATGGGCCATGAGATAGCACCGTAAAATTTTATTTTCCGAAACAGTCAGTGGTGATCTCATCAGGTTCTGGCAGAACAAGCCCCAGCATCCTTCTTGGGCAGAGAAGTTTCAGTTATGACCAAAGCAGAGAAAACCCCACTGAGGAGGAAAGCTCAGTGGCAGCTCGCCCTGCCTTTTGTCAGCTGCAGCTCCTGGCGCCAGGGGCTCTGTCCTAAAGGGTGTGATGAAAGCTCGAGAATGAACCCGCCTCACTCCAGGAATGACAGATACCCCAGAAATATGTCTCCAGGTGACGCCAAGCAAGGAAAAGAAGTACCTGTGATTCAGCCGGCCGTGATGGTGCTCACCCTGCCTCCACCAAGCCGGTCCTGGCTGTTGACTCCAGCTCGATTCATCAAAGGTTTGTCCAGTGCAGGAGCACAACCAAGCCATCAGCATGAGCATCATCGGCACCATCCTGTGTGACTCACACCTGCCTCCTGGTGTACGTCCTTCCTGCTGATGAGCAGAAACTCTGCATCTACAGCTGCTGCTGCCCATGGACCTGGATGAGGTGTCAGCTGCTCTGTTGGGTCTGGCACTGGGACCGCTGTATGAGGGGTCAGGCCCTCTGCTGTGGTATTGCAGTTCAGCCTTGGAGAACTGAGCTTCACACAGGCTGAAAAAAGTTTCAGGCCCTGGGAAAAAGCTCGGTCCATCACTGTTTCTGTGTCTGAGCACCAGAATGAGCCTAAGCCGGAGGACATGCGAGTTCCGCTTCGTGCTGCTGAATGGCGCCCACACCATCGCTTTGGTATTCCAGGATTTCCAAGCAAAGCCTGCCAAGACCCGGAGATGGGACAGGACATGTTCCTAACGTGCCTCTCAGGCCTTTTGGCCAGCCAGGACTACCTTCTGGGCTCCTGAAAGACTGTTTGACCTGGTCACGGGCAAGCACCAGCTGCTGTCAGTCAGTGCCCAAAGGAGGGTAAACGAGCGGGTGCGTGGTAATCTCTTTACCCTTCAGAAGTCTTGACCAACTTTGTTCCCCTTAGATATTTTCTTTTCTTGCAAAAAACACCCTCTCACCTTACAGGGGCCCTTGTTCTTGAAGCAAAATTACCGTACCCATACGCAGTTGTAATAAGGTGTATTCCTGAAGTGTCTGTTTGAAAAAGAAAAGCGGGCAAAATTATTTCTAAGTGTATTTGTTTTCCAAGTTTCTGACAAGGTGTGAGAAGTAGCTTTATCCCCAGTGCAGCGCTTATTATTCTAATTAAAATGTTCCCAAGACCTTTTTGCCCCCCAGTAAAACAGGAATATTGGAACTTTGCCCTTTTTATTGATCTCTTGTTAGAAAATGACCAGGATATTGACAGATGGAAAAGCAGAGGAATGAATGACATGTTGCCTCTCGATGTTTTTCCATGCTGATTGCAGTTTTCTGCTATTTTTCACTTATTATCCTAAGGAGCAGAGCGGTAGGAAGTGTTTTAGCCCACTGTTGAGTAGCTATTGTGTTACACCCTGGAGTGGATTCCTTTCAGGAATGCCTTAAGTAATCTTTCCCGTTAATAGATTAGGGCTACACTACGTAAACATACAGCGGGAGTGGGAGCATAAGAGAGGAAAAGAGTCACAGGCTGGAATATTTCCTCTTGTACATTTAAAATCCATCGCATGGTGGTGGATCCATCGAGGTCGTTTTGCTGAACGGCATTAAGGAGTTGACTTAGGCTTTGGAACCTGCCATTGAATGTCATTTCTAGTGCTGGTGCTGCCACCGGTTCTAATTGCGCTGAAGATGTTTTATCTATTATAATATTTAAGAACCTTGTTAAATCTTTAGCTTCGCTTCTCTGTTCTGAATATATCACATCCGAACGTTCCCTTTTTTGTTGGCTTGGAATCAGATTTGTAGCTTTCCGTTTTCAGCATAAAACCTTCCCATCTTATTTTTAAGAGAGCGGTGTCCCCCTACCGCCTTCCCAGCTCATCCCACCTTATCTTGCGCAGGAATTTGTACATGGAGTTTTGGCTGATGGAGCCCCCAGCCCCCAAGAAAGAGATTTCTCTGTTACTGGTCTCTCTCTGCCCTTTGTGTTTGGCTTTTCTTCTTGTTCTTTCTGAGCCTCTCATCTTCCAATATTGTTTTTTGAGAACGGGAAGTCGTGGCTGGTGGTGTAGGTACTCTATAGATAAAACTGCGCCAGCGTAGGAGAATTGACAACTTCAAAGTTCCATATATTTCAGTGTATTTCATGTGTAAAGCCTGTGCTTCATGAACAGAGTGTGATGCCTCCCAGTGACTGGGCTGTGTACATTTGGAAGATGGGGGAAAAAGAAAGAGTTTACACACTACCAAAAAACCCACTTGCAGGACGGGGGCTTTGCCGAATATGCTGTTAGTAGGAGAGTGGCCCAGAAAAAGATCACGACATCAAATATTTCCTTGTGTGTACAGTTTCAGGTTCAAAATACTGCGGTTGATCCTCAACCATAGGTTTTGTACGTTTTAAGACCATAATGTCTTGGGTCTTTGGCTGCATCGGGCCAGGTATGTCCCTGGTGTTGACCAGGTTTGAAGTTCTCATCATGATATCTAAGGGGTGATTGTGTGGGTCATTTTAATGTGTGATATGCTCAGTACTATGATCTGTTTCTAAGATGCTTGGATACAACACACACAACCATCATCCTTCCCTAGACTTTTTGTTGTCTGTGGGAGGAAGCTTCTATTTGTAGGGTTTCTTACTCTGGTTCTCTGCAAGCGATAGTCACCAAGCGGGAAAATACATTCAGAGGAAGGTAACTTTGCACAGATGTTTTGTGTCTTCCTTCATAAGCAAGAATTTCATTTACAACAGAGGTGTGAGGTGTGTTTCGCATCAGAATTGGATATTTTGCATTCCTCAACAATTTCCTCAACAAATTATAAAGCTAGGCTACCTTTCTTCTGGCTGGTCTGATCTCCTACAGATAAAGAAATCCTAGTCTGTATCCTCAGAATAACAAGGATGATGATGTAAATAAATAAAACCACTGCAGTGTTGTTTTGCTGGAAACTGATTGGTGAAGAGCTATGTCCGAAGCCGTTACAGCCGGCTTTTCAGGCTGATTTTGCTGAACATCTGCAAACCTATCTGGCTTAAATAGAAACTACACATGCCCGTTAACTCTGCAATTGGGAGCCCGAGCTGAACTGAGGGATAAAATGAAAATGAGAGCCTTGGTTTCAGTGAAGCCGGACTAATGTATTTCAGGGGAGCGCAGCCCAAAAGTCCCGATTCCTGCTCATCTCTTCCAGCCATTAAATAATTCCTGCCTTTGGTTGTATTGTCTCTTAACCCGACTGCGGCTGTGCGTTACTTATACACACACAAAAAAAGCTTCTTCCAGCAGTGGGAGGATTAACCAGCTTTTCCCCCATCAAACCAGTTCAGGAAGGAAATCACCCAAGTGGTTTCCCTGCCTGGCTGGGAACGTGCTGCAGTGCCTGGAGATCCTAGAGGCGTTTCGGGGTGGGTTGTGGTTTTTTTTTTCGCTTTCATTTTATTTTGCTCCTTTCTCCTTAGAACGAGTCTCTCTCTGCCTTTGCTCTGAATTGCAGCGGTGCTGCTGAGACAGGGCCTGGCTGCGAGAGGTTCTGCCCGAGGGGAGCCACAAGGAGGAGGGAGGGACAAGGCAGATCCTGCTTTTCTCCTGTTTTCTCTCATTCAGCAGATGCTGTTATTGTTCCTCCTTTCAGGTCACAGCAAGGTGGCCAAGATTGGTGATTGACCATCTCAGCAGTTGCTGCTTTGGGATGGTGGAACGGGGGGAGGAAGAGAGGTCACTCTTCCCTACGACTCAGCCCTTTTTTCTCCTTTTATTTTTAACATTCCCTGAAAGGAGGATGTTGCCGGGGGGGTCAGTCCCTTCTCCCAAGGAACGGGTGATGAAACAAGAGGAAATCATAGAATCGTAGAATCATTTAGGTTGGAAAACACCCTTGGGATCATTAAGTCCAACCATCAACCCTACTCTACGAAGTTCTCCCCTAAAACGGTCTCAGGGTGCACCAGGGGAGGTTTAGCATGGATATTGGGAAAAATTTCTTCATCCAAAGGGTTGTGAAGCCTTGGCAGAGGCTGCCCAGGGCAGTGGTGGAGTCACCATCCCTGGAGGGATTTCAAAGCCGGGCAGACATGGTGCTGAGGGACATGGGTCAGTGGTGGTTTGGTCAGTGTTGGGTTGATGGTTGGACTCCATGGTCTTAAAGGTTCTTTCTAACCCAGATGATTCTATGATTCTATTTGGTACCTCTTACTAATTTGGTAATTCAGTGGCTTGCACAGCTCTTTTCAAAGTTTGAGACTGACATAAGAGCTGCAGTATGGAATCATGGAGTGGCTTGGGTTGGGAGGGACCTTAAAGACCATCCAGTTCACCTCCTTGCCCTGGGGAGGGACACCTCCCACCAGACCAGGATGCTCCAAAGCGATACAGAAAGACAGGGCAGGGGCTGTGTTGGGGCAGCAGGACGGCAACTCAGGAGTGATACAGGTACAAATGTCAGCAAGGAACAGCTCGAACCCAGGCTGTGCCTGTGGTGACAGCCCTTGCTCTACAGTTCCCTGCCCACAGTGTGCCCTGAAGACCCCTGCCATGGAGTAGGAACTTCATAGGAGCCCAGGACTTCCAGGCCCTGCTTCTGGAGAGGAGATACACGAAACGGCCTTCAAGGGGAAGAGTTTGGTGGCGTGCTGGCTCGTCCCTTTGGCGGGGAGGCTTGTTGGTTCTACGGCTGTGCCGGTTGGAAGAGGCTGCTGGAGCACGGCCTGAGCCATCTTCCTCTTCCTCTTCCTCCTCCTTCTCCTCCCCTGTGCTGTTCCTCCAGCCGCTCACCGTCTCTGTGGCCTTCCCACACGCTGCCAAGCCGGGGAGAGGGATGTGGGGCACAAAGAAGAGCAACAGGACAGCCACGCTGCGCCCTCTGCACGGAGCTGATGGCACGCTCAGGAGGATTTACAGAACAGACCGAGGGAGAACTCATTAGGAATTGAATTCTCCTGCAGGTTTTGTGCTGCGGGAAGTAGGATACACACAGCAGCCACCGCCGCTGAACACAGACCCGATCCCAGAGGGACATTCAACCCTACAGCTTCCCGGGAGCGAGCTCCTGGCACAGAAAACACCCTGCAAATGCGCACAAAGAATGAAGTACAAAACATTTAGTTAATGATAAAACGCGCTAAAGAAAAAGCCAGTTTAACACAAGCCTTTCCTTCCTGCCAGCAGCACACTGGGACTGGCAGGGAGTTATTCTGGAGCACGGAGATCTCGTGGTGCTTCATCTCCTGCAAGGGGAATGCATCAATACTGAGAATGCATCAGTACTTACAAGCTTTTCCGTGAGTGTATGTCCATCCCCAAATCTCTCCTGTTATAAGAGATAAAGATGGGTATTGTTTATGCATATATTTAGATCATTATGTTATTGTGATGTTGAAATATTTTATTATAACGGCTGCAGTGTAAGTTGAGGGCTCGTCTGTCCAGAGTGAGCAGTCTGTCTGCCCAAGAATCGAGCTCTGGGGATCCCGCTTTGGTTCACCCGCGGCAGAAAGGGGACTTGGGAAGTTCCCATAGTTCAGCTGAGTGACCTTTACATCCTTCCCCTTGTCCTTCTTTTCCTCTGGGAGGGCAAGGAATGGGTTTGCGTCTCACTTCAGCGAGATGCCACCTAATATCACCGTAAGGGCAGTTTTGAGGGAGCAACCACCTTCCATCTTTGGGGCATTAGTTCCTTACTTGGGATTTTCATACTCTGGTTGATGATCCTGGAATATTTTCCTTTTTTCAGCTGGATATTTTTCTGTACTTCTGACGAGGCTTTGACTTCATGCCAGCATCATACCCATTCCCTGCCTTTTCGGTTGTGTTTGAGCGCGGATTTATAGGGCACTAGCAGAGCCCTTGACAGCAGTGACATTGGGTTTTGAGGAGATGTACCTCTTCTAGAATATCCCCAAATAATGGCAAAAGCTTTAGACCAAAATAAGGGGTTTAAGTCTTGTCAAACTTTGGACAGACTCCACTTCTGATGAGGCTTTTTTTTTTTCTTTCAGCAAAAAACAATATCCAGGTGCTTACAGTTGTCGTGTTTGCTGCTTCTGTAGATTTGTGTTGCTGATGCAATGGGAGAATTTTGGTAGAGGAGGAGCTTTTTGCACAGAAAGAGATCCTCACGGCCTCTCTGTTACTGCTCTTGCTAAATCTATGAGGCTGTGGGTATGATGGTGATTCCTAAAGGATTTTTTCTTGTTTGGAATGTTTATTGGATGCTGGTATTAAGGAATATTAAACTATTGTTTCTCCTAAGCCATTTAATTAAGAATCCATTTTGAAATAACACTAGAGGCAGTTATTAAAAAAAAAAGAAAAAGGATTTTATCTTTGAGTTCCTGATTTTTAACTCTTTTAGATAACTCAAATACCGTTGTACTCTGTAAAATTGAAACAGTTTTTCACAAGCTCACGGTAGTCAGAAGAACTTGAGACAATATGTTCAGACCACACTATGTACTGAAAAAAATATTTAGAGCGTCTGGAGTTTAGATGCAGACTAAGGTTTTGGCTGTTCCCTCTGCCCAGATTTACATTTCTACCTGGCATAACTTGGTACCTTCCCATTAATCCCAGCACTGAATTTACAGGGAGACTGTTGCACCAGTGGCATCCCAAGATCTTTTTAAAAATTTCTGACACTTGTTTGTTCCTTCTTTTAATCTCCCCCAGATAAACTGTTTGTTTGTTTGTCCTGTGATTTGTTGGTCCTTCTCACGCCCCACCTGAGGATATGTGATGAGAATAACAAGTAGCTCTCAAAACACCAGTGTGTTTCCAACTTGTGAACTAATACCCAAAGCGGAACAGATACGGTAACACTCAGCAAATGTTATCAGTGGGGATATTTTCCCTATTTTATGTAGCAGTGACAAAAAAACCCCTATTTTATTTGGGGTACCTGTGCTCCATCGCTACTCAGCAACACTCTCGGAGCTGCAGGAATAGGTCAGAGTTGGTGTAATTGGGGAAACTGAATTTCCAGCCCTATCACTGTGAAATCCCGGCCCATGGGCAGCAAAGCACGGACTGTAATAACCTCGAGGTCTTAGAAAGTCCCCGGAGTCCTGGATTGATTACAGCAATTAAGTTCCACTAAGTGTCGCTCAAATATTACCTCGGTAGGTGACAGCAAGATGCCCTTTTACTTGTATTTTGCTGTCGGCACATATAGTTTTTTAGATTGCAAGGTTTTAGGGAAAGGAATTGCTATTTACAGAGTGCATAGTACTTAGAAAATTAGGGCTTTTTTCTTACAAAGATATTTCTAGCAGTATATAATAGCTTATTGTGAGTTCAGTAGTCGTGTGACTTCAGAATTTGGTCCTTGCTGCAAGAAAAATATTAAGAGATCACAGCAGCTGAAAGTCTGTTCTCTGGGGAGGAAAAAAAAGGGTGGGAAATGTAAAAAGAAAAAAAATAAAAGTAGTAAAATGCTCTGTTTGTAAGCCTTATTTATTAGTGTTTAAAGCTGTTTCTAAGCCTCTGAGTTTGGAAGCTTGTGGAAGGAAAAAGCTAATTAAAACCACAATACAACACACCACACTAAACCATAGCCCAGACCCTATCAGTTGCTTGGCTTAAGTTAAGCAGCACGGAATTCATTTCAACAGCACGTCACCGACCCTTCCCCTTCCCTCCACAGCCCGAATATTTTAAACAAAGTAATTTTCCTAGAATCCCATTGAAGACGGAGGTCTGGTTTGGTTTTTTTGTGCCCTGGTGAGACCCTCGGCAAAGCCTGCGAGAGGTGGGCAGAGGCAGAGGGGATGGGGTGACTTCAGAAGAAGTCATTGCCACCCAAATAGGACTTGTCATGGCAGAGAACTACCGTCCTCAGTGGAAGAAATGGAGTTTGGCTGCCCACTGGGTCTCTTCCATGAAGGATTACAAAGCGTGTGCTGTCTGGAATTTGATTTCTGTGAGCTGGGGTCCTGGCACAGAGCTGAAGAACCTGGTGCTCTACAGACCTGCGGGGCTTGTTTCTGTCTCACAAACTTGGGTCAAATTGTGAGACAGTTCAGCGTGTTCTAAACCACTTCGCTTTAAAAAATGAAAAGAAATATTCCGGGTTATTTTGGTTGTATCAAACCTGGTGGTGTGGGAAGTGGTGACACCGCACTAGAAGAGAATCGGGACACTGTAATCACAGAAATCCTTAAAAAGATCTATGTTCTTTAATTTAACTGTTTGAATTAGGAAAAGCATGTGGTGAAAACAGACATGTGGCTGGGATCTGCTGGACAGCGAGGTCTCGAGGAAAATTCCACTTCTTTCCTCACGTTTATCGTACTTTGAAGATTATTGTATTGAACATTCCTGCTTCAGGGGCTGAAGTCTCTTCTCTGCGTGTTTGCAACCCACAGAGAGAGGTACTGGTTTTTGGACAGTTGAGAAAAATCATTTTAGCCAATGAACGGGGGAAAAGAAGTGCTGAGATCCTTCATTTTATACTTCTTAATGCCAAGTCAGCACGAGGGTGTGCGCAGAAGAGGAGACAAGGAGGGAGGTGATGGCCAGGGTCCTCGCTCCGGTCGTTGCCTCTCAGCTACTTGGCAGCGTAATTCCGGGTGCCTCTTCCGTGGAGGGCATATTGCGAGGGCAGCGATTTGAAACTGCCATCGACTTCAGTGCTCGGGTCCGTTCACTAAAATAAGGTTCCTTACACACATCGGCTGTGAAATAGAAACCGGAGGTCACAGCGCGTACTGAGGAACACGAACGTCAGGTGTCCATGGGATGCTGAACCATCCTCCAGGAAAACAGAAGCAGAGGTAGAAAATAAATTTCAAATACTTTAAATTTTCAGGGCTTTTTTTTTTCTTCCAGGGATCAGTTTGGATGTGGCTGCCCCGTCCCTGGAGGGGTTCAAGGCCAGGCTGGATGGGGCTTTGAGCAACCTGCTCTAGTGGGAGGTGTCCCTCCCCAGGGCAGGGGGGTTGGAACTGGATGGTCTTTAAGGTCCCTTCCAACTCTAACCATTCTATGATTCTATGAGTTTGAAGAGTGCTGGGTAGTTGTTGCTCACTTATTAAGTGATCGGAAACTTAAATTCTAATGCATACTTCTTTCCTCGTCCATAAAAAAAAAAGGCTTTTAGGTAAAAACCTCCTGTGTGCAGAGCTCCTGGCTTGATTCGTGCCATTTACTGAACGAAACTCATCCTTGGCAAAAGGGTGGTGAAGGTTTGTCCATGTATAATGCTCACAGGGAGTAGGGTTTTTGGGTGTCGTATGGACTTATTCTGGTTCTCTGCTCAGAGTAAACTTCATCCAGTGGAAGGCAGGTCAGGTGGAGGCGGGGGAGAAGGAAGAGATTCAAGGATGGAAGGACAAAGTTGTCACCGTCACATCACATTGGTGAAGTTCGGTGAACGGTAAGAGGTTGCTGAAGGGCAGTTAGGGAGGGAGAGGGGGTGGATCTGCTCGGGAATCACCCGCGGGAGGTGGAAACTGGCTCATAAATGTCAGACAACATTTGTGGCTTCTCTCAGCTCTACTTACTTCTGCGTATTGGTATTTCGGAAAGCTTCAAGCTGGGTTGGTACCCAAGCAGGTTGATGGGAAGTACTATGTTTAAATACCCCACATACCTGTTAACTGTATTTAGGTTGTATTTTTAACCTATCTGTTTGGCAAATATAAGCAAGGTAATAACAATGCCTGGTCATAAAATACCCCAAAACACAGGCAAATGACGTTCATCTTACGGCCAGGTGCTTCATTGCCCCTGAGAAGTCCCAAGGGGGGGCTTGGGGGGTGATGCTTCCTGCACCCGACTGCAAAAACATACCCTCAAGCCGTCCTACAGCCGTGATGATGGCAGCATGCTCGTTATGCAGCTCACCATTGAAGAATAAATGCTGATTTATAGACATGCCAACCCCCCGTCCACCCTGGTGGCCTCTATTCAAAGGTGGAAGAAGTCTATCTGAGAGCATTCCCAGGCCAGGGAGAGAAAGCAAAACTAAACCAGATGAAGACAAAAGAGAAACGGGGATAAACTTGAGCAGAGTGAAACGAGAGGAGAAATGGGAGCGAAACCCCTTCCAGATCAGCAAGTTAAACATTCCTGTAAAAAGGAACTTGATGCAGGTGTGGTTTAAAAAACATGTGGTTCACCCATGTCAGCAAAAGCGCTCCATCCCAGCCAGCATAGGAAAACCCCTATAATATTCCCTTATATTTGTCCTGCATGTCTCTCTGCTCCAGGACACTGCACTTGGAGCAAAAGAGACCTCAGAGGGCAGTGCAGAGGAGGCAGGAGGAGGGACCGGGGGCTCGGGGAACCACTTAGAAATAAATCACGTTATTTCAGGACTTGCTGGCTGAAGCCTGGGTGCTGTGTGTCTGAGGAAACGCCGTGGCAGAAACCACATCTGGTAAACACAGCTGCCTGGGGAGTTGGCAGCGTGGTTAAGTTTAATTTGGGGGCAATATTTGTCTCTCTTTTTTTTTTTTTTTTCCGTTTTCTGAAAACTTATAGAATGTTCTTGACTTCCTACCGTGTTACTGGGGGCAGACATGGCACAGCATCTTTCCAGAAGAGCTCATTTAGGAGAGCAGGTGCAATTTTATTAGCTGGTATATTATCATCAGGTATCATATAACCCACTAGTAGTAGCTTCCCCAGAGCCTCGGGAAGATCACTCAATGCTTTCAAGAGCCGAAGTAATTAGAAGAAATAAAGCGGTGTCTCTATACTGTTGCAGCTTTAGTTTGGTGCCTTTCATCACTGAAAAAAATCCACCTTTTTTTTTTCTCTCCTGGGTCTTCTGAATAGCTTTCATGAAAAAGAGGAACCAGCTGCAGAGATTGAAGTGAAATTCAGATCAGAGGTGTTCAGCTGGTGATTCAATCACACTTGTAGCAATTGGAATAAAACACAGAGCAGAGCATTCCCAGACAGGTCTTTGCTCTTTTATGGTTGAACCAAAAGGTGGAGTTTGAAAGGTTTGTGTATTGTTCAAATTTTGTGGTTTGGGCTTATTTTTGGAGAAGAATAATCTGATCCTGTAGCTACCTCTCTGGCTGTGATCTGCACTCTTCAGCGTGCTCAGAGACGGCAGGAAAAGGGCTTTGGGTGTGACTTTGTGTTGGGAAGATCTAAATTTAAACTCTTTTGGGGACGGGGAGAAAAATCCTCACCCCAAAATAAAAAGGATTAATTTGGAGGGAGCAGCAGAGAAAAGACTGAGCAGATATCGATGTCTGTCGTCGCCGGGTTCTACTGGGAATGCCATGGGTGGATTCTGGCAGCCTCCCGTGGTGAATATTTCAGGGTAGAGATGCCCTGGAGACAATCTCTGTTTATTTCCTTAAGTTGCACGGCGGTAGAGGAACCTGGCGGGCTTTGCTGAGTGAGAGGATGGATATAGGGATGTGCTTAATTGATGGAGCAGCCAAGAACTGCTCTGGGGAAGGGGATGGACCTGGAAACTTCTGTTACCCTCCTCCGTTTCATGTAGTTGTTGGCAGCAGAGGTCAGAGAGCTGGAGCGTGCCACTAACTTAAATTAGTGTTATTACTAATGTATAAATTCACTTTTATGGTCAAGATTCATGGATAAACTAGTGAAAGGTTTTCTCCACCTTTCACCTTTTCACACAGAAAGGGTTCTGAAGCCTTGGAATGGGCTGCCCAGGGAAGGGGTTGAGGCACCATCCCTGGAGGGATCTAAAAGACGGGTTGACATAGTGCTTAGAGACATGGTTTAGTGATGGGTTGTGGGGTGGTTTTGTTTGGGTTTGGGGTTTTTTTTATCAGAGTTAGGTTGATGGTTGGATTAGATGATCTTCAAGGTCCCTTCCAACCTAGACAATTCTGTGATTCTATGATGCCGTCCTTTTTGCCACTAAAACACCTATGCTTGGTCCTGACCGATAAGCACTTGAGGTTCCAGCAAAGGCAAACCAACATTTGACTTTACAGTTATTTATAACATAAGAAATTGCATCTGTCAAAACGTGCAGAGTTTAGAATGACTAACATATTCAGTGACCACTATTTCAGGCTTCTTTTTTAGTCTACATAGGCCTCTAAACCTTTTCCACGTATAGCACCCTGTGAAAGTTTGCCTGTAACGCACCTCAGGCAAAGCCTGGTGCATCTTCCATGTTCATTTGAACACTGCAGAAAAAAGATGTAGTATTTTGGCAGTAAATGTATATATTACTAGTTCTTCTTTTTTTAAAAACCAAATTTCTGAGATGTAAAAACACAATCTGTGCTGAGCTGAAGGCAGCTTGAGGAAAGAGATGTGACTGCAAGGTTTTAAATTCAGGAAAAAGGGAGATCGTGAACAGAAGTGTTAGAGCAGTTGCCCTATTTTCTAATAATTAGTATTCACAAAAAACCCCATGTTCTAACTACCTAGTAATTTCCAAATTGCTGAGACACCTAATGAGTTTTCTTAAATAAATTTACCAAAACATATAGGAGGAAATAATTGCCAAGCGTTTAATTGTGAAATCACAACTCAACGCAGAACGGTTCTGCAGCTGCCTTGTGGGGGGGTCAGTTATTCAGCAGGAAAATGATTTGGTTGGGAACCCAGCCTTGTCCTGTTTGGACTTTCAATGGCACATTCCCGTCGTCTTGTAGATGTATTTGTGAAAAACTCCCCCTAAAATGCTCTATTGGACCTTGTTATTTAACGTTACAAGAGCTGTAACGGCTTTTGTAATTCTAGGGGGATATTAATAATTCTAGAGGATGTTACAAGCAGAATGAGGGCTGTGCTTCCAGGGTAATCTCTGCGCCTCATTCCGCACAGCCTTTCCAGGTGGGAATAACCCCTTTGGTTATTCCTGGTCTCACTCCAGCACTTAGGGTAGGTTGGACCTCTCTGCAGCATCTCACTGGGGTGGTTCTTCTTGCACACGCAGATTTTTCTGGCCCCGGCTTTGACTGCAGCACAGTAGTGTTTCCATGCCAAACGAATAGATACCCGCTGGTTTGTATTTGCTTCTTAATTACATCACCTGCCCGGTAATTAAATTTAGCTGCCTGCCCTGAGTGCTGAGACCAGGTGAGCACCAACTGTGGGCAGCAGTGGCCACTGTTATTTAAAATGTGGGGGATTTTTTAAGTGTGCAAGTTTTGATTCCTGTTTTAATGTAAAATACGTTAGTATTTATCCCCTGTACCACCTGTCTTTATGCCATGCTTACAGTAGTAACCCCTGTGAGTTAAACCTGCATTTTTAGGCAGTGGAACAGTGTAGCTACGGTGACTAGTTTGTGTAGAGGCTCTTCTTGTGCAGAGGGACCGCACAACCCCAAGAGATGGGGTTGATGTTGGGTCTTTCAGTGAACTGTGTCTAAAATGAATAGATCTTCCATTTTTTTAAAAAACCCTCAAGCTACCATTGCTTGAGCACACGTGGCGTACGGCAGCATATGGCCCTGCAGCCAGCACCCGGCCTCTTTGCTCTCCTTTCGCTTTGCCAAGGACTTTGTGGAGTTTCTGGGAAGCTGTCGAGGAGGAACGTGGCCACGTGTGTGGTGTGCGTCGACCTCAATTCTCGCTGAAAGCTGCAGAGGACTGAGGAACTCGGGCTTTTTAAAGGTTGAGGCTCCAGTTCTTGATGAACCCATCTGGTGTGAAAGGCGGGTAGAGGATGGGCTAATGTCACCTCCCTGCTAATTAAGTCAGCCTTCCTTCTCCAAGGAGCTGCTTTGGGGTTTTGGCTATTTCCACTGTCAGAGTGGGAGGATGCCTCATCCCCAGCTCGGGACAGAGCTATGGTCAGGAGTTACACAGGCTGCAGGAGATACCTTTGCTTTCTGAGCGGTGCTGACGTCCCGAATCACACAGAAGTTTGAGCTGTCGTTGCTTGTTGCTGACGATGGGAGCGTAAATGAAGACATGGGGGTTTGTTATCCTAGAAGCACAGAATGGTTTGGGTTGGAAGGGACCTTGAAGCCCATCTAGTTCCAACCCTCCGCCCTGGGCAGGGACACCTCCCGCCAGACCAGGTTGCTCAAAGCCCTATTTTGCCTTATTATTCTTTTTAAGTTGGATGAATGAATAGAGCAATGACTGCACTGGAAAAGAAGTGACAAAGCAATGAAGAAAAATGATCTAATAATAGTCATAATAACAGTAAACTAATCTTGAGTCACTCAAGCCTTGCAGTATATGGTGAATAGAAAGAAGCACCTCTCTGATGGGATTATATTGAACTTTTACCTGTTCTGGTAGTAAAAAAGAGTCTTCTCTCAGTTTTTCCATGTGCATACCTGCCAATTCAGCAGTATTGTATATGAGTAGTTTTAAAGACCTGTAGCACACTTGAGTAAAGAATTCTAAATACAGATCCTGAAAAGTAGGCGGCGTTTGCTGTCGTACAGAAAACATTGCTGGTTTGGACCAGCCGTGGTTGGCACAGAGGGGCTTTGTGGGCGTAGGGGGGTGCTGGGGGTAAGGGGGGGCTGGAACAGAAGGGGCCGGCAGCTCCCGGTCACTCTGAAGGGAGCTTTGGCTGCACCAGGGGGTTTTGAGGTCTCAGTTTTCTGTTCTGCTTTGGGAGGATGAGATCTTGGGATTCCATCTGTGTGGCAGGAGAACTGCTTCCTGCCCGTTTCTGAATTACGTCCTGTTGGTTACAGTGCTCATGAAATAACTTACTACCAAGAGACGTCCTGAGTGCGTCTGGAGCAACCAGGGCACTGGTTTGGAGTGAACTCCCCCCCTCTTTGGATGCTCAGGTGAACTGAGTCATCCTGCCCGGGGTGGCTTGGAATATGGTTTGGGTAGAGTCTACTTTCGATGCTTTGATTCTTGGCTAACACGGTTAGTTAAAAAGAGAACAGCAGCAAAACCCATCTCAGAAAACCAGGCCCCACCGTATTGTGCCCTTCCTCAGGGGTACGTAGGAGTCTGCGGTTCCTCCCAACCTGCGCGGTTCTGCTTCTCCATAATCCATCAGCCTCAACGTGGAACAAATTGCGACGTAAGGCAGGTTTTCCTATCTGTATATCCGTCTGTAAATGTAAATTTTCCCGTTACTGATGCGTGCAGAAGTCTCAGGCTCGCTGTGCAGCGGGGCTTCTGTGCCCCAGCCCCCAGCGGGGATCTTGCTGGTGGTCCCCAAGGTGGCAGAGACAGGGATGCGGCAGCGCGGGCTGAGCGCGAGAAACAGCGCGTAGGAGAGAGTCGCATTGTGCTTTACAAGGCCGTGTTTATTTGTTTTCCGGTCGAAAACAGCTAAACAATGATGAGCAATCTTGTTTTGTACAACATTGCTCTCTTAAACCTCCCTCCTGCTGGATGTGCGCTCGCACACTGTGATGTCTGCTGGAAAATTTTGAGTTGAGGTCCTGGTGGGTATAAAAGCATTGGAGGGACCTGTGCTTCAGCTCTTTGGGTGGCTGTGTAACCTCTGTGCCCAGCACCAGGACAGGATCTTTAGGATCTTTGGGGCCTTTTCGTGCTGTGTCTTAGAGTCATGGAACAGGGACACCTCCCACCACACCAGGTTGCTCCAAGCCCCCTCCAACCTGCCCTTCAACCCCTCCAGGGATGGGGCAGCCACAGCTTCTCGGGGCAACCTGGGCCAGGCTCTCACC